>JAUMHI010000064.1:18163565-18186081 GCA_032359435.1 Enteromius unitaeniatus
AATAAATCTGCAAAAATGTCAACAATTCTGTGTTTTTCTGTCAATATGGGGTGCTGTGTGTACATTAATGAGGGGGGAAAAAAATCAATTATTTTAGCAAATGGCTGCAATACAAAAAAAGAGTGAAAAATTCAAGCGGCCACCGTACATTTTTCAGAAAAAATCAGTTAGGTTTATATATTATACATGTAAATATTTTCTATAATATAAATTATCTAAACATAAATATATACATGTAAATATATAAAATTTGAAATTTCTGAATATTTATTGTATGTGTATGTATTTATTTATACATAATTAATATACACAGCATCCAAACATATTTGTCTTTCATATGTTAAAAAAAACCCTCAACTGACAGCACTACTGACCAATCAGAGCAGAGAAGTAGGCTCACAGAAGGGAGGGGTTTAGAGAGACTGAATCTTAGAACTGAATTAGAACACAATGTTTCATTGTGAATGTGTGGTCCCATTGAGTTACATTGGTGGTAATGAACCTCAGTGCTCGAGGGGGCGATATGTTTCCTTCAGATGTATTTGCCAGTTCACTATATGGACAAATTAAGAGCTTTGAATAGAGTGCTGCGGGGATAACATATTATTTTAGGCCAAAACCCAGAAACAAGCTGCATTTTTTGAACTTCCAATTCCACTGCTCTTAAGTCAATGGTTTTTTGAATGGGTTTTTGGTTAAATGCATGAAATAAAGTCCGTGTTTAGCACAAGCTCAAAATATTTCCACCTTTAAGTCTATCACATAAAATATATCATTAACATCCCCCTGAATATGCTTTTTCTTGAAAAAAGGCTGTTGCTAACAATTGGCTAAATGGGACTCGTTATACTAAACAGGTTAGTGACTTTCACACCCTCATTGCGTATGATTATAACTTATTTTGTAAATGGATGGATGGATGGATGGAGATTTATCAGAAGCTTTATTGGTGATGATGGAGCTGTGTGACTGCGACAGTTCGTTGAGAGCTTATGTTTAGCTTTTTATTTCTGCTGATTGTATTTTGGCATCAAATTTTGTAAAAACAGTGTTTATTTGGGAAGATAACCAAAAACATGACAGCTTATTTTCTGCAATAATTCAAAAGCCAATGGAAAACTCCTGTTGGGTTTTTCTTGAGTGAATCAGGGTGAACCAAACTGGTTCAACCCTCTAAAAATATTATACTCCAAAACTCTACACAAGCACACCACATAGGTTTCAAGTTGTATTGACTACTTTTATGTCATTTTAAAGCTTGACAGTCTTGCCAAGAAGTGTTTTTCCATGGCAACATTGGCAAGAGCAATTGTATATCAGCATTTTTTTTTTTAATGTCCTGCACCACAGAAATCAGTCAATGAAGCAAACATGCAGACACACAGAGCTCATGAATAGAAAGATGAATGAGCCTTTAGTGGAGCTGGTTTATGAGTTTGTCAGGCTGATTGCTCTTACGGTCCACGCTGTTATCTCAACCCTTCTGAAGGATCAGCACTCCCTCTTAAGTTATGGGAGATAAGACGGCTGGAGGAGGGGAACTCACTCCTGGAGTTCAAAAGAGAAAAGTTTTATCTGCTGGTTGATGGAGAGATGTTTTGTGGATGGGAGGCAGACTCCAGTCCAAAGAGATCTTCATCCATTCAGGTTTAGGTCACTTCCACCTCCCCCCAAGCCCTCAAAAACACGTCCTCAGTCTCTCAGCCCATGCACATCGGTACGGTTATCAATGAAGATGTGTCTTAAATAGCATGTGAGATTAGGAATAGTCCTGCTGATGCAACTCAAGATTCTTGTTACATTAGGTCATTTTAATTCAGTAAACTGAACAATTCTTGATTTTATCAACTTTTTTTATTGCTTGAAATCCATTAAATTAGAAAACTGGAGGCATGAATAATTTTTGTAGGCATAACTTGGCAAGGGATTTGCAGTTCCCAGTATGCACTGCATGGGACTTCACAGGGAGAGCAAATGTTGAAATAAAGTGCTATTTCAAGCATTTTTGTGGGAGAAAAGGGCTTCTTTTATAGTTGCGTTATGTTGCATCATTGTGGTGAAAAGTGGAGCTTTTAGGCTTATAGGATGGGTACAGTAACTAATGCTGGTTTACCCAATGAACATTTACTATTTAGCATGCAATTTTGTTAGCTAGTTACTACTAACTGAGTTTCTTCATCAGATTTGGAGAAATGCATCACTTGTGCATCCATGGATGCTCTGCAATGAATGGGTGCCGTCAGAATGAACCCCAAACCACTGCTAAAAAGGCATCACAATAATCCACACCATTCCAGTCCATCGGTTAATGTCTTGAGAAACACCATTACGACGCTTTAAACTTCATTGATTTCTGCTAAAATGTGAGTCCCTAATGTATAGTAACAGACTCCTATTCTGATGGCACCCATTCACTGCAAAGGATCCATTGGTGAGCACATAATGCAATGTATTTCTCCAAATCTGATGAAGAAACAAGCTCATCAACATTTTCATTTTTGAGTGAACTACTCCTTTACTTGAATCAGTTCAGCTAGCATTTCTCTTCTCTTTTGAGTTTCAACTGTGACATTTCTCTCACTCCTGACTTCTTTTCTATAAGGAAAGCGTCCCGTATCATTCATCATCAGTCTACAGTCTCCCATTTCTTATGTTTAAAAACCCAAGAGAGAGGAATTCAGTTTACAAAAATATTGTTGAAACTCCTATAATTTAATAAAAGGCCTGAAAAAAATCTAATTACGCACATATCTCTTGGAATCAACGCAGTTCTGCCCTCTGTAATACATCCATGTTTGTTTTTCTTCATTGAAGAGCCACATCAAAAAATGAGTTTTTTTTCTGGTATGCCGAGGCTAAAGAGGTTATACTTAACTTACTTACTAACACAAATAGCCCACAGCAAGGTAGCGTTTCATTGGCTCGCTCTCTGTCTGTCTCTCTCTCATTCTTTGAGATGCTCTTTAGATTGCGACCCTCTTTATTGGAAGCAGATACAGCTTATGTAATCTTTATGCATCTCTGTTAGCTGTCAATTTGTCACTGTGATCAAGGAAACAGCCATTGAATATATCCGTGTGTGTGCAAATGTGAGTATCACTATTACTAGTGTGCAAATATTGTTAGTGATTTTGAATCATCTTCAGGGTTTCTCCAAAACATTGGGCCAATTAAAATTTCTTGATATACACACTCTTTTTAAAAAATATTTGCAAGAAAATAAAATTAAAAACAGATATTTTTTAGTGTTGCCAATGCAGAAGTGGCCACCACAAGTAAGGTGAGTTACATGATCAGAACTTTATAGACTCAATGTGAACGTGCATTTATCACAAAAACAGATTCAGTATTCCTCAAAATAAATAAAAAGTGAAATGCAAAAAATATTACCTGCAAACCTGCAATAATTAAATGTTACATAACACAAATAAATGCTGTCTTTTCTTAACTTTGACAATCTGGTTCAACCATACTTAGCAAAAATGACTTCAGATAAATGTACCATCTGTTCTTCCAGATGAAAATGTAACGTACAAGTAACATAATGCATTACTTTTCATAAAAAGTACTTTTTAGGGAGTAACTATGTATTGTAATGCATAACTATTAAAAGTGGCAATCCCTTACACTCTCCACAATGCTAGTTGTGTCGCCATGTGATTACCAAGTTGTTTTTGGTCGTCTTTTGTGGTTTATAGGTTATTTTAGAGAATTCTAGTGCATGCGTTTTCTCATTTTCACACAACACAGCTGCAAATATTTTCAACCTTTTGCAACCATTTTCAGTACATCCAACCTTCAAGTTCTCACTGAACAAATCTCAATCTGGCAAAAGTTTGCTTTCCAGATCCTATACTCTCTTCTTAATAATAATAATTGCAAAATAAGACATTAAATGGCGAATGGTTGGCTGTTGCTTGCTATGTAATTGCGAAGGTGTTTTTTTCAAGCCACTTGCTCAGTGTGATTGTTGGTAACCAGCAGCAGTATGAGAAGCTGCAGTAGATATTTATCATATCACAGATCTCAGATGCAATATTTATCAAAATAATGACAATCTGATTTTTTTTGGGGCCAAATCTCGCAGCCCTAACACTCTCCGCCAGGCCACAGCGCAGTCTAATTTGTATCTACGATCACACAGAGCCAGATAATCTATCCTGCCCCTGCCAGAGCGCTGACTAATTCAGCTCACTTTTCATTTCAGCTGTTTACGTCCAAGAATCGTTCACATCCATGAACTTGGTATTTGCCGTTATCAGACTGTGATGTCACCGTTGCCTCACTTGAAGGAATTCTGGGAATCTTCCTGCTCTGAGACGAGGATTCGGTGTATGTTGTTTTTTTTAAGCGCTGCAGTTTTAATCAGAAACTCGATCCGCTCTCCTAATCAGTGCATTGATTTCCCTCCTGCTAACACGGGTCAGACGGAGCAGATCTGCTTTCAGACGTGACCACAAATCAAGCCCCCACCGCAGAACAAATGCCCTCTGTGTGAGAGAAAGCCCTTCCTCGGCCTTGATCAGGCGCTCAGTAAGACAGGACGCTTGCTAGTGCAGTCTAGCATTTGATTATAGCGGAAAGCTCTTTTTTCAGTATTTTGGGAATCTACCCCTTGAACTGCAACCACACGGAAACCTCAGTCTGTGGATTTTTTTCATCATGAATGCAGATGTTCAAAGCCAGAGACTGAACTGTGCTCATCACAGACGGGCTGGCACTGAATTACAGGAGATGCGCAGGGTTGAGTGATATAAAAGGCAGCCTGTGATTTTTAAAGCTTGATAATACCGCATATTTTAGGCTCAACAAGAACGCAACAGGGCTGTGTAATATTCAGAATCAAAGAATTGGCTCCTTTTTAACTCACAAGTGTGAAATTATACTGAAATGAAAACTTACAGGAAGTTTAGTTGAACTGAACAACACAGGGAATGCATTGTAGGAAAGTATAAATGTAACCCATTAAAAAAATGATATAATAAAAGTAATATAAACAGTGTGGACGCGCTATTTTATTTTTATTAGTGCTGTCAAATCATTGTGATCCAAAATAAAGGTTGTTTACGGCGAATATTTATGAAAAAGACACACACAAACAGCATATCTTTTAAAAATGTATATAACGTGTATATATTTATATCGAGCATATCATATAAACGTAACATATTTTTCTTAAATACATGCATGTGAGTGTATTTATACATTCATAATAAATATGCATAGTACACATACATATATAATCTAAACAAAAACTTTACTTTGGATGCAATTAATCAGGATTATTACGCAGCTCTCTGAAATGCTTGATTCTGATTGGTCATAATCACGTAATAACGCATAGCCGGTACTACTTGTATTTTTAAAATCCCTCCACGCCAACAAAGATTACTGTTCTTGTGACAAACACTGGACAACATAAAGTGCAATTCAATACTTGTAAATACCTAAAATACATCCGTTGTTATATATTCATATGTAGATGTTATAAATTTTTTACTAACGTTTGAATGTTAGTCACGTGGTACTATATCGTTTCGTGGAAGGATGAAAATGTTAATCTAAAACAAATTTTGCCAATAAAATGTTTCAAATTCATATTCATGTCCATTTTTTTTCCTTATGTGGCAAGTAGCCGTATAATAAGCGGGATAATGCAGAGGCAGCCGATAGTTATTGCGAAATAAGCCCCTTCAGCGTGATACAAGACCCTCCTCTGATAACTACCGGCTGCCTCTACATTATCCCTTACTTAATTAATTGACAGCAAACATTTATATGTGTAATGTTTTTAATTTATGAAAGCGCTTTTTAATGCACTTCTTTGTAAAAATAACAAAAATCGAAACGTATAAAAAACAAAAAAGTAAACTATATTTCTTTCCTTTTTACACACACTACATACAAGAATGAATATATAAAGAGGAAGGCCTATTTATACAGAATGCAAGAAAGCTGAATTAAAAGAGCAAAACTCTGTTCAGGCCTACATTGGCATCTGGACAGATGTTGAACATTTTGAGCAGTAAACCGCAGTTGCACACTTCATAAAGTGACGTTTTTTAACATCTTGTCAGGGTGAAAATTTGTGTTCCGCTCAAATAGCCCTTTATCAAATTGCTTCATTTGATTTTGGAGGAGTTTATATTTCATCTTCTGTGCTGCTGGATTGAGCCTCCCCTATTTTTAAACCCGTCCACTGAGACTGCAGATAAATATGACCCTAGTAAATCTCAGCCAGAGCAAATCTAACCGATGCTTTGGACTATTCCTGCCTTTCAACAACTACAATTTACAGTTCTCTCAGAAATATAGAGCTGGCTTATCTGGACGCTGTGGACAGAGTGGACGGGAGATGAATGAAGTGGTATGAAGAGAGACGTGGAGACAGACGGAGAGATTCAGCATAACCCGGCATGATAAACGGGTCAATTAAGCTTTCGTTTGCAAAACAGCAATTCGAACCTGGGCAACTCCAGCTGTGAAAGAAATTACGAAATAATTCCACAAGACGAATCACTCCGAATATGAAGCCATGTGACTTCCCAGCATGCACAGGCTCTCTGCATGACTAAGGGAGCTCACATGCTAGAAAAAAAGGGTGTAGAATGAATGGGGTCAGGTTGAGGTGTAATGTTTGTTGACTCTGTCCATGCAAACATCAGCTGTGTACTTCTGCGTCTGACGGAGCCACTGATCCAGTTCTGTCTGGATTGTTTCAAGCTCCAAACCGTGACGGCCATCTGTGTCAAACCTAAGACTTTTAGCTGAAAAGAACAAAGACGACTGTTTTTCTTCCTTTTTTTCCCAAAAGGAACTCTGAGATGAAGAATAAATATTGTTTTCCAGAGAGGCTGTGAGTCAGTTTTGGTTGTTTGGGGGTCGAGGATGAGGGTGGTATTACAGCGAGACTGTGTGCTTTCTGTCTTGGTTATTTCTATTGGCATTTTGTTTCTAATCCAGCAGGATTCGGGTTTGTTTCATGTGGATTTGGAGGTTCAGGAACCCAAGGATCGAAAAAAAAATCTACTAGAGCAACACGGCAAAGAAAAGAGCAACAATACAGTGGACTTCACCGCAAACACTCGCTATTTCTGGATCTATTTATTTGTAGAGGGGAAAAAAATTAAAAAAAATCACAAATCCAATTTGGCTCCAGTACTGAAAACAATACAATCACTGTTGTGTATTTGTACAGGAAATAACAATGTTCTTTTGAAATTTCTACTCATGAATGAATCCTGAAAAATAAAATATATCATGGTTTCTGCTAAAGTATAATGAGAGATGTTTCTTAAGCAACATATGATTTCTAAAGGATGATGTGACACTGAAGAATAGAGTAATTTCGTTGAAACTTCAGCTTTATATCACATAAATAACTTACATTTTAAAATATATTCAAATAAACAAAAAAAAGCTTAATATTTTGTGAGCTTAAAAACATGAAAAAGACTTTTTGACCCTAAACGTTTTCATATGAATTCAGGCTAATCATCGTTAACTAAAACTAAAGTGTAAATATCTATACAATATTAATAACTTAAACCTGTTTTATTTCAGCTAAATGCCAAGACATTTCTCATTTAGTTTAAGTAAACTTAAGTAATAAAATAATAAGGTAAATTATGTTAAAAATAAAAAGATAAAATATAATAAAAATATTACCAAACCTATAAAATTCTATCAATGATACTAAAATAACTGGTACGAACTATTCACAGAGAAGAAAAATTTCCCCTCCTCTGTTCACAAAAGAATATTCATTGACCAATAAGATATAAGCTTTTGGGTCAGATGATGCACTTTCATTGCACTCTATTTCTTTAATATAGTTACACTATACTTACAGTACACCTGTATTACTATCAATATACCATATACATATATATATATATATATATATATATATATATACGGTGTATTATCAGATGTCTTGAAGAATGTTCTTGTCTGTTTCTGCTTTTGTTTTGGTTCAAGTCTCTTTGGCTGCTGTGTGAAGTCAAAGTTTTTCTGTAGTTGAGTAAAGCTTTGCGTGAAAGCAGAGATGTGTGCGTGTGTGTGTGTGTGTGTGTGTGTTGGCGTGATGTCAGCGGCTGGCAGGACTCAAAGGTCTCCCGCTGTGTGTTGTGCTTTGACTGACGAAGGAGCTGCGCATCTCAGAAACATCTGCACAAATCCCCCATCTCTCTAAACCTTTCTGAGAAAGCATGAACTGATGTTCACAAGCCATTTCACATTCCTCACGCAACAACACTGAACAACAACAAATGTCTTCATTTTAACCGTCAGGACAAAAGTGTGACAGGGCGAAAGCTTTTACTTTGATTTTTTGTTTACAATAATGTGCACAGTCGAATTACCTGCAAACAGGCTCACAAAGGTCATTTTTGCTTTCGAAAACTAGCCTATAACAAATATCTCTATAATCTAATTATCATAATTTCCCTATAATGTAATGCATATTAATACTATAAAAATATAATAAAGAAGAATATATAATAATAATAAAGTGTCAACAAATAATACAAAAAAAATGTACTCCACAACTATAAGATATTGTACATTGACATTACAGCACTGTGAGAGATATTTGCTCTTTTTATGACAAACTGCCTGTGCTGTTTCCTCATCTGTAAGTCATTTTGTATTCAAGCATCAGCTAAATGATTAAATGTACAGATGCGGATTCAATGCATTTTCACTGTGATATTGATATGAAGTTTCTTCACACAGCTGTTTCTCCTACACTTCTGAACCTCAAATGAAGTTTTAAGTCACTATGAATTTACATCCACATTCATGCATTTAGCAGATGCTTTTATCCAAAGTGACTTAAATTGCATTTACATGTGACCAGCTCCAGGTCTTCGTGGGAACCGAACCCATGACCTTGGTGTTGCTAGCGTCACGCTCACTGCTTGAGCTACAGGAGAGCTGTCAATCAAATGCAGAAATACTAATGTAAATGAATGTTAATGTGTGAACGGCAAATTCATAACAATCTAACTGAAGCGAAGTAAAAGCAGCCGCACAGAGACGTTTTAGTTGGGATTTGGAAATCAGATTAGTGTTGACGTCCTTTTATTTCTCTTCCTCCTCAATCTGTCCGTCATAAGCTGTCTATCCTCAGCCGTCTCTCTGCCCTCACATGCACCCACACCTCTTTCCTGTTTGCTCAGGTGGACAATACTGTGGTTTTGGAGTGAACCAGTAGTGACCCTCTACTTCAGCACACGCACACATTACTCACCCGACAGCATCACTCATGCAAAGCCAACAGATCGCTTGTCTAGAAAACTCTAAAACTGATTGACTCTGAAGTATTTACTTGCAAACTATGCTCAGTGTTTGAGGGGGGCTTTCAGTTCTAGTCCTTATTTCTTAGCACTGAGAATATCATCTTCATGCAGTGCTGGGAAAATAACTTACACACAATAATATCAAATATATATTCCCATTACATTACAACAAGAGTTTGGGGGTAAAAATTAGAAGTCACTCATTTTTGGAATCTGATGATGTAATCCAGATTACATGTAGTCAGTTACTACCCATAGTTAGTATAACTAGAGCTGTCAAACGATTCATTTAGAGGAAGTTTTTGTTTACATATTTGTGTGTAGTGTGAATATTCATTATGAATATATAAATATATATTTAAAAACAATGAACATTTAAGATCTAAATTGTATGAATATAATTCTATACTTATACATTTCAATATATGATGTACGTGTATGTGTTTATATATACATAATAAAAACACACATATATTATGTAAACAAAAACTTCAATTAAATGTTCAATTAAATATTTTCGGTTAGATATTCTAAAATCAGCTCCAGGGGGCAAACATGGGCTTGATTCTGACACTGGTATGGGTGTCTGGAAGGGGAGCTGAACACCTGCAGGGTCTCCTGCCATCATTACCCTCTCACACTGTGACACGGCAGACCCTTACAGCACATCCAGCCTGGAACAGGATATGACATCGGACAGAGAGCTGGATTCAACACACATGGAAGCCATCAGAACTCGTAGCTCTCTCTCTCTCTCTCTCTCTCTCTCTCTAGCATAAGACTTTCAGGAAGTAACACATAAAGTAGATGCATTAGGCTACAAAGTCGAAGATACTTTATGTTTTGCACAGGGCTTTTAGAGCTAACTATAACTACATAAATATCTAAAAAATCTTCTTGCAAAATATTAACAAAAAGGGTTTCCTGAATGATGGTTATACCACCTTGACACTCAAGGAATTTGAGGCGACTCATATAATTCCCCAAATTAATTATAATTTAGAACAATGGTGCTCTATTTTATTCATATAATATTATGTCAAACTAGCTTAAGTGGGATTTTATTTCAAATTTTAACTTCTTCAAAACAAGTCCAAAGGTTTTATGGTTACAACACACTGACATTTTTGCAATCGTCCCCGCAAATGTTTGCTTAAAATGAATTAAACTAGAAATTTAATGTTCAATATATACGATTTTTTTTTTCTTTTCTCTGAAATATATACATGCATGTGTGTGCGTGTGTGTTTATATATACATAATAAAAATACAAAGTACACACATGTATTATGTGTGTGAGGTGTGTGTCTGTGTACACACACACACTTATACAGTATATATATATATATATATATATATATATATAAATTTAACTTGATGTACTAAGATAACTAAAACTAAAATTAAATTAAATAACAACAGTATACATGCACATAAATGACTAAACTAGCATTTTTGAACTTGAATTTTTGAACCAGTCCCATCATTCCCGAAGTCAATGTTGTTGACTTTTGGTTGAATGCCTGAAATACGGTCTGTGATGAACACGCTCAAGATATTTGTACATTTTTTAAGTATTTTTAAAGTTTTGAAAAAGGTGGTTGCTAACAAGTGTCTAAATGATATGACAGAGGTGGTTAGTCACTCAATAGTTACTTTCACAGTAAATGAGCCCTTGCGTACTCTTCTAACTCAAACTTTTTAAAGGCTGAAAGAGTAAGAGGGTTAGTACTGGCTGAAGCTAAAGTCATGCATCTGCAAACTTTTACTTCTTCTGTTTGTAATAAGGCTTAAAAAAAGCCTTTTTTTTAACAAAACATGTAAGAATCCAAAACGTGTTTTTTCGTCGCAGGACAAAACAAAAATACTAGTGTAAGGTGCTGGTTTTCCCAGGATCTGGTGTAGGTTGAGTTTTTTTTCTTCTTTTCCATCCGTCTCAATTGCAATAAGACTTTGTTAGCATAGCATAAGGTTTGTTTTCCTCTCATATTCAAAGCCATTAATCAAACATGGCAGTGATCCTCCTTGGAGGTTGGGTTTGGGCCGTGTTTGTTTCTTTGAGCGGTAATCGCTGTATGTCACAGTATTCTGCTCTTTGAATTAAAGAAAGAGAGCATGCTAAAGCATGGCGTATGTAGCGCAACCTGTCATGGCATGAGACGTTATCGCTAGCGTTGTGTTTACCTTAGCGGTTTCCTCTCTGCTGCCTGAACGGGGAGCCAATTAAACACAGCGGTTGGGTTTGATTGTGTCACGATTCATTAAGCAGAATTAGCGTCTGTGGAAGTTAGCGAGCTGACTCTTTTGTCGTTGTTTATTTTGTTCTGTCTCCTTCACTGGTTCCTTCATTACGCGTCATTCAGCTGAATCACTGCGATGGACAGATATCTGAGCAAGTATGAATTTAGCAAAGCAAACAGTAACTCTATGCATTGATCACATGCGTAAAGATATGATACATCGACGCAATGCATAAAATATGAACGATTTTGCAACTCGTTGTGAGCAAATACTCTATTAAAACTTTCAAAAACTTAACCAAATACTTCATTTAAAATATATTTAACTGCGTTTCACTGTTTATGACATATTTCAAATATATTTTGTCCATAAAAATAGGTATTTTTGCTGTGTATGGGTAAACTGTAAATGTAACAATATTTTGCTGTAAAATTACATTAAATGTCTCATTAGATTTATTACAGTTAAACTTACTGCTAACCCATTGATAGTGGCTCTTACTCTTAAAATTAGGATTATTTCTATTGGTTGCGCAGGAAAGCACCAGTTGCATTCATGCTTTATAATTAAACGTGGCATTTTGAAGGTTGTTGGTGCTACACAGATGTTTAACAACATTTTGAGCAGCAAAATACAGTCATATCTGTCTTTAAATGAAGTTTGTTGTGTTAGTCCAGCCTTGAATGACACTTCAGACGCCGTACAGTGGAAACATCAACACCTTCACTGAAGAACATTACGTAAATAAACACCTCTGAGGGAGGAAAACACTATTTCATCCTATTTCAATATGACAAATAACCTAACATGGCACTTTTGAGCTGCAGTTCAGAGCGTGGCTGCTTTTTCTCTTTCTCTGCAGGTATGTGTGTGTGAATATGTTCAGCGTGTATAGTTACATGCGTGTGTGTGTATTAGTGTGTGTCCGCGGGTCACTCCAGAGATGAAACAGATAAGGTAATTGGCTCTAATGAATTCCAGACCTACTCCAAACCTGTTTGGTTTCTCTCTCTCTCTCTCTCTCTCTTTTCCTCTGCTTTCATTCAAATGCATTTTTTCATTCCTTCTTTTTCTCCCTTTCCAGTCTTTCACGTTCATGTACGTCTGTTTGAAGTTTGTTCAACTCTTAAGCGAGTTTCAAACGAAACTTCAGCCTGCTGGGCCCGTTGCCATGGAGACTCTAATTATCGCCCATTTGCTGTCGTGGAGTTTACGGCACAGGAAAACAGTCATTATGCATTCGATCCATATTCTTTTTTTAATGTGGAGGGAAGGTTGAAAGGTCGCCAAAAGGAGGTGCAGAAAAATGTCTGAAACTCAGAAGCCGGGATGGGAACCTCACAGAATATAATGATTAATGATAGGTGATGTGTGCCGTGTTTTTCTAAGTTAAAATACCTCACTATCTCAGCTTAATATGCAGAGATAAAAGTTAGACATATAGGTTGAAACACTGTGGTGCTTTTTTTTTTTTTCAGTTTGAGCTCAACTAGCAACAGTGGCTCAACCAATGGTGTGAGTTTGGAGGCGGGACTATTTGTTTGAACCACCAATAAAAGATCTTTAGGAAAACTTTTCAAAAACAATTATTTTTGCTTTTGCATTTTGTGGCAGTTATGCTGCAGAGATAATGTACTTCACATTTTCTGCAGCTGTTCAGTGCAAACACACACACACACACACACACACATATATATATATACATGCATAAAATGTTGATAAAATGTTAAAATAACAACTTGCTGAAGTATTATTTTCTTCTCTTTATTCTATCTATTTATTTTCTTTCTTTATTATACAATTAAAATAATTAAAAGACATCTAACACTCTATTCTATCTTGCTCTTGTGTTCATTTTGATTGCTTCCATTGTCCTTATTTGTCAAGTCGCTGCTACATTAAATTAAATACAATTTTTAATTTACATTTAATTTTTTATAAATACATCCCAAGTTTTTAATAGAATAATGCAACAAACATTAATTTACTCCATTCTTCAAAACATCAATATTTTGTGATCAACAGAAGAAATGTTTGGAAAAACATTCATATTTTTGATCATCATTATTAAACAGCTATTAACAACTATTGCTTTAATGCAACCGAAAGTTTAGTTTGGCATGTTACCACTCAAAAGGAATTCATAGGGCAGCGTTGGCAGAGAAAAGAAGGCGGAGAAAAAAAATGAAGGGAACATTTTATTTTATTTTTTTCATTAATTACAGTTTGGACTTTCAATTAAATTGATCAAAACAGAATGTAATTACAGGTTTTAATGAAGCCAAGAGGTTGCTACTGTGTTGATTGCATGTCATTTGACTGGTTGCTAGGTGGTTATTTAATCACTGCAGCGTGAATGGTATTGAATGAGTTACATGGTTTAATTCTCCGGGTTAAAGCTTGAAATCTAAGTATGAGCAATAGTAAGAGTGATGCTTGACTGAGCAAACACCACTAAAAACTAATTTAACACGCAAACAGATCCCTGGGAAGAGGGAGGAACGGAGACCTAATGAGGAAGGATTTACAACGCCCCGCTGAGACATAAAAACCCAGTTTGGGCTTTTAAAAGCTCTTATCTGTCCACAACTTTTAACTTGAGCTTCACACTTCCGTATGATCCCCCGTGGAGGGGCTGAGGGTGCGAGAGGCTCTTTTACCCCTGCAGGGGGCATAACATGCAGGGGTGATGAAGTGCTGACGCTGCCCTTGTTGTTGGTTAAGACTGCATGGGGCGATGGACCATCTGTTTCAGGTTTCTGTCTTTACTTTTCTCATTCTCTCTGGAGTAAATGGTGCACGCAGAGCAGCAGGAGATACCTGCTCCTGACCTCCACAAACCAGCACCCTCAACCTTGAGCTTTGGGTTTGATTTTTTTTTTTTTCTCCCTTCTCACCAAAAACAAATTACTCTCTACTGCTAAACACAAAAGAGTTGTGCTTTGGGTTTTTCTGCTCAATATTTTTCAAAATATCTTCTTTTGTGTTTTGAGAAAGAACGAAAGATCAGATTCAATCTGATTTGTGAAGAAACTGGTCATGGCTGCATTTCCCAAAAGCTTTGTAAGCCTCAGTAGAGATCATTGGTGTTAACGGTTTCTAAACTGTAAATGATCATCATTTTAATGGTTAAAGTGTTTAACATTTTACTATATATGGAGAAAACCTGTTTCATCTCATGTTTGTTACAATAAAACAATTTCTGGAAGTGAAAAAGAACAAGTCATATCATTTACAGTTAAGAAAATGCAATAAATAAAAAACATTTGATAGTAAATCGCTGGCATCATGTTTCTTCTCTGTTCTGCACATTGTTACGTTTTATATTGTTACACTGTAAACTGTACAGCTTTCTTGTAGAGTAACTTTTTTTACAGTACAGAGCAGTTTTTCTCATGACCAAGATGATTTTGGGAAACACAGCCCAAACAGTTTTGAGAACTGATTTGCTGAATCAAAACAATAAATAGTTTATGAATTAGACGCCGTCTCGGAGGACAATGTTAGTGAAACTGAATTTTCCTTTCAGAAGAGCAACCAAACAAACTGATTCAGACCAGAGTTTGATTCATCCTTTATGAATCCGGATGTGACCCATAAACGAGAGTTCATAAAAGTTGAACACCCACTTCTCAGGAATGGTTTTGAAACCAACCATGAGCGACACCGGCGAGAGAACCTGCATTAAAACTAAAACGAACAGCTAATAACTGCGCTTTCTTCTCTTTAGGATGCAGCATGTGGAGTTTAATAGTTACTAGGTTGGACTGCATGAAAACATTCACGTACCAGAGCTTCAGTAATGGTTTTGACATTTCCCAAATCATGTTGCCAAACTTTAGCGATGACATGCATGTGTACGCAACACTTTCTCATAAAGGGTTAAAAAACAAGCTCACTCATTCGGAAAGACTTTTCTTTACGATTCTTCAAATGGAGCAATTTTCTTGTTTCCTCTTAAGTGCTGCGAGTAACAGACAGGATGTGAAACTGTTTGAATCACTCTTACAGTTAAGCAGTAACGCATTACACAGTTAAAATGCCATAGCAGTGACTCAGCATGAGATGCCTTACTGTCAACTGTCTACATAGGCAGCATCATGACTGACACGAAACCTCTTAAGTGAGCATCAAATACTGAATAAACATATAACTGAAAATGTCTGTAGTGCCACTTGGCAACATACTGATACATCATGAACTGCAATGTTAACACATTACAAATCTGTCATATATCATTTTTTATAATACCCTTATTATGAAGTCAAACTATTCTAATCATATCCAAAATAAGCATTTTTTTACATATTGTATACAAACACACGCATGCAGTATTCAACATGAATGTGTTAATATCTTAAATATATAAGAATGTAAATATATGCATGTAATATATACTGTATGTGTGTATTTATAAATATACACAGTACACATATATACATATATATATAAACAAACAAAAACTTGTATTTTATATTCGATTAATCATTTGACAGCATTAATATACATGATATGATTTTTTTTAAATCATTTACTTTTTTTGTAAAACAACAACAAAGATTACTGGTATAATTTGTAAAAGAAAGTACTATTTCAGATTTTCTAAAAAAAAAATATATACATACACACACACACACACACATTTAAAAATATATATATTTCGAATCCACAGCCCATGTGCATGCATGTATGCTTTTTTTGTAGCCTTGACACAGTGCATGTACCCTGAGCAAACTGGTTGATACATTGAAAAGAAGCACAAATAATGCGCTCATGATGAACTTTATGCACGTGTGTATCTGTTTAGCATTTCTGTCAGGGTGACACCAGTCAACGAGGCTTAATGAAGCCTTGAAGCTCTGCCCTGGAGGGGGGCAGCAGAATGTTTGGAGGTGTCACTGAAGGCTAATTACCCCCCAGGGGGATGCTGGTCTGCATTTACCCCCCACAGATCCCCTCCAGGAGAGCCTGACAAAGATGCATTAAGCAGATCTTTAAAAAAAGCCTCTCTAAAATGTTAACCTCCCTTGACGCCGTGCAGCTCTGCTGCTTTAGTTTGTCAGAATGTAGCTGTTTGATACACGTGAATACAGTACATCTCATGCAGCATTTTCAAGAACAAATGCACATCACAGGACCAGAATCATAACTGATTTGACAACCAGCACGTCTTCTGACAGAATTGTTATCAATGTAAAGTACCACAGACGCTGTGAAGGAAAGAGAAAAGTGTTGTGATGTGATAATAAACACTTTGAATTCCATCTGTGGTGGCCTTGAGAATACAAGAATGACTTGTATTGACAAGTAGGACATACAGAAAGAGGCCATTCGTTTATTCACGTCCCACTTAGTTAGATTTTCTCTTTTTTTATTTTAAATTATTCAATTTACTGCCTTGCTAAATAAAAAGGTCTTTACGTAGATTACATAGTAGTATTATTTTAATATGTTCCTCATTTGTAATGGTATATTAATAAATTATCCATTTCCTTCTGAAACGCTACTTTAAGTGGGCGGGTCCACTAAGGCTGGTCAGTCCACTATTATGATTGGCTAGCGTCATTGGATAGAAAATGCCCCGTAAGCGAATGTTTTGAAATCATTATCCATAAAAAAACTGTCATTTCCAGAAAAAAAGCAGCCAAAGAGCAGCCTACGAGTTCCTGTACTCTTCCATTCGTCCTTATAACGTCGCAAATTCAATCTGAATCTGCATACAGTAGACTTGTACACAGCTTCAATCATTATAATACGATTCTATTTACTTTTGGCGCGCCTCAACGCTCGCACCCGGTGTAAAAGTATTATGTTCTTTAGCCAATATATTAAAATAATATGATGAGAAATAATTGTTTGCAATATCATACAGCATAACCAGCTTTTTGTACAGATAAAAATGAACTGGAAGCATGGGAAGTCTGGCACACTCAGCGTAGAAATGGCGCGCCCGCTCTAACGTTAAAAATGGCGGTTAATGAAGATTTTGTTCCAGGCTATGAAACTTGTAGGATGTTTTAATGGTACAAAACCCTCTCAGCCTGTGTCGAAAATATTTCTAATGTCATGATCCTTCTATTTCTTGTTGTATGCTGCTATTAAAGACTTAATTATTAATGTTTCCCTCGACTAAATTACTACATTTTTTTTTATCTCACTTAAACCAGCAAACCATTTTTGGCTGGTTTAAGCTTGTGTTTTCCACAAGGAAGTTTTTTTTTAATTTATGAGACAAAAAGATTGTGACTGAGAATTTGACTGATGTGCTGAAACAAGCACAATAACCGCTAGGCCACCACTTTACAATCTCTCACTTTTCTCAGTTTTGGATCGATCGCTAGCTTGTCCAACACTGCAAGTCTGTCTTTACCGCTGGCTTGATGTGTTAAACATCCAGATCATACCACAATTATGCTAATTCATGCTGAATCTGTGAACACAAAACCAAACCGTGGATCTCGAGAACAATGCACAGTGTTTGTCAACCAAGAACAAAAAGCCCAGCGCTGTGTATCTGATCCAGCCCATCAGATTTTCCTGGCAAATGGCGTGAAAACTCTTAAACGGACATGCCTAGGGCTAGTTTCAGGGTCCATTCTAATTAAAATATTTCACTTTTAAAAGTTTCCAGTGGATAGATTTGACCTGGTGTGTATTCCAGCTTTTTAGGGGAATAAAGCAGGGCAAATGCACGCTCATAACTTTCTGTTCCAAGCAGGGATCTGATCCAGAAAAGAAACAGAGGAAGTCAGAGGGGAGTTGGCTTCATACATCTTACTGAAACAGGTCAGTAAGTGACTCAGTCCTTTATATTCTCTTGTTCCTAGAACATCCTTCAGTTCGGTTATGATATAGGGATGTGGCTTCAACTTCAGGCACTTGTTTCCCAGTGGTTGATTTTTACTGAATTTAGTATGTAGGTCACATTAAACATTTATATTTATGCATTTAGAAAACACTTTACCCAAAGCTACCTGCAAAGTATTAATGCAGTCAAGAGCGTACTTTATCATTACTGTAAGCAATCCCTGAATTAAACACATGACCTGCTTTCACTAGATCTTCGTCATTTATTTCTACTACATTTTAAAAGTCGTTAAGGTAATATAATTACCAAGTAGTTTTACCTCCATTTTTGTTGTTGAAATCCATAATGTTAGATATATGGGTAGTTAAAGTATATTAATATGTCCTATGGTGTGACAGAAAATGTATATATATATATATATATATATATAAGAATCTAACTAACGTTGAAGATAAAACTCTCTAATGCTGATAATAGTGCTAAAGATGTACATAAACATCTAAAGAGCCTTAAAAGCTAAAAAAAACCCTTTTATTCCAAAATTTTTAAAATGCCAAAATATCATTTCCACAACAGAACACTAACAAACGTACATTGTTTTTTCTGTGAAAATGCATGTATATTCACTTCTGGGCTTTGTAGCACACAAATAATGTGTTTTAAGGCAGTTAAGTTATATTTGAAGAAACACCCCCTCCATCACTGAAATCTGTTGGACAGCATCAACAGGATGATTTAAATCAGAGCTTTCTCTCTACTTTACATGGTGTTTACCCTCTTCAGGCAGGCTGAAGCTTATTTCAGGGGGCAACCAGCAAACACAAACAAATATCAGACAGCAGCTCTTTTATCTTGCATGAAAGTGTCTGATGTCTTTGTGTACTCTGAACTGTATTCTGATTGCCTGTTTATTTTCACAGAAACCCGCGTCGGCTGATGGGCAGGTAGATGTGGGTTTCCCCGTCGCTCTGGCACGTGACGCAGATGGCATTACAGCTGCCTGGGTGGTACATATACACAATAACCTCACTATTATATCACCAGAAGCACATCCAGACACCAGGACAAACCGGCAGGCATCTGGAATTGGCATAATTCAGGCTTTATATGAAAGATTCGATTTTACATCATGTTATTCTTTATTTATTTACAGACACAAGCAAAGTCATTTACTTTGGTAACTTTCTTTACTGCTGGTGCAATCACTACTTTTAGGGTGTGAACCTACAACCTTTTGGGTTACTAACCAAAATGCTTATTTTTTAACTTGCACCATAAAGTTGGGTTCAATTGGCAGTTTATTCTGTCCAAGAACTGCCACTAGTTGACTGACGTGTCAAGACACCAACCTTTTTCGTTTTGTTTTTATGTGCCATTCAGGGGTGGTTTTATACCACATTAAGAGACCAGCTTTGGATAAACTGAATTAAATGTGCCAACCCACGAAACAACACGTTGCCAATGCTTGCTCAAGTTATGAAAATATCTTGCATTGAATTTTTAAGGTTTTAAGGGATTCTTATTTCGTAAGAGTTTATAATAGAAAGTCTTGACAACATGTTTTTTTTTACTACAGGCACAATGACTCATGGCTATGTTGACAATGTAAAGAAACCAAACATTTTCATTGAGTTTTACGTGTTGTTTAGGGGCGGGTTTATCTGAAATATAATATACCACAATAAATTCAAAACACAGATTACCACAAAACAACATGCGGCCAACGCTTTCATATTGCTCAAGTTTTCAAACTGTCTTGCATTCCTGTTATTGTGTGGGATGACTTTTAACACCAATAAAATGTCTTGGTTGGTCATGTTTGTGCATTTTTAAGATTTCAACACTGGGTTTCTTATTTGGGAGGCTTGTTTGCATCAAAACAACCGACGGTCAAAGAGAAATAAAATGTCTCTGAAACGTGGTAATGTTAATGTTTTGCATCCGACAAAAAAAAAGATACCACATTTTAATTGCAGAACATTGTAGAATATAAGACAGGGCTTTTGTTAATTCAAAGCATGCAAAGAAAATGAAAATGCTGTGCATAATATGCTGCAGACTACCACATTACACGATAGCATGCCATTCCATGCACAATGATATCGCTGTGGCTGAATGATCTGCAGTTCTGCATTGAATCTGAAGGAAACATATAGTGCGATGAATCTCTTAAAACAGGCACACAAGATCTGACTGCTCATAATTATTTAAATATGATCAGAATCTCGGAGCTGCAGCAGAATCCATGTGTTTTCTCTTACAGCGCAGAACCCAGTAAATCAGAGATGAAAAGGCCTTCGCTCAAATCAAATCGTATATTAATCTAGTCTTCCAAGGACGGACGCGCTTTGTTAAGCTCAGCAGTTTGAGGCATCATTGTGTGCTCGAAGTTTCCATTCAGCCAAAAAGATGCGAAATTAAAGCAGCATGTCGTGGACAAACTGAGCTCAACAATCCACCAAACAGTCCAAGAATACACATCTACATCTGACCTTTGACCTCATCGCACCATCAAAGAGTCTCCAAAATCAATGTTGTGTTTTAACCCTCTTATCCGGTTGAGTTTGACTTTATTGTGTGGACCCCAGAGATATGGTAGTAAGGTTAGGAAAACTGTAACATAACAAACTAATACTTTAACGGTTGCACTGAACGAGTAACAATATCTGTGCTCGCTTTAAGATAAAAAAATAGACATTTTAATTCTATACTTCAACATGAACTTAAACGCTTTCCTGTTTTGGATCAAAAATGTTTTTCTCTCAATTGTTATGCACAACAAAAGCTATCTTAGCAATGAAATGGAAAAATTCATTTTGCTTTTAATTTAAGATATCTATTATAAAAGACACCTGTTAAAGTGTCATTTTCCCACATCAAAGTGTGATTAAATAAACAAAAATTAAGCATTTGCTTCTGACTTGTTGCCATGTCAGTGCAATTTTAATATGCATTTTATTATATAAATGTTACTGTTTAATTCAGTCAAGCCATGTTTTTTTAAGTACATTTAAAAAGCTTATTTGACACATGCAATTACTAGACATGATCTCATCTTTTTGTTGTTGTTGTACATATTTGCGTTTTATTTCTACCTACAATTTAAACACGTGCTGGTGCATTAATGTCTTTTAAATGATGTCAGGTCGCACATGAAGGAGGCGCATCAGGAATTCAGGAGCCAGAGCTTCTCTCACACTCAAGTTTAACATGCTCGTCTGAAGATGGTGAATCGATTCAGCTCGGTGAATCTTTACTGCCCTGCAGGTCAGAACTGATGCTTTTACATCGACATTCGTCAAATCGTTTAACTGAATTCACTCCTGCCTGTACACTTCAGAAGGCCTAAATAACTGCAGCCAAAATGCACGATTGATTTTTGCATTTTTATTTGTTTTCTGAGCGTGGAAAAAAAAACAGCAACATTGTAATTGAAATGATAACTTCTACTTTATTTATTTGAGTGAAAGCACTAGATTAACACGTGCCAAAACACTTCTCGTCCATGACAACTTGAGACGTACCGAGTTCAAACCGAGTCCAGATGCACATGATGCAAAGTTTTAGAGAAATAATTACCAGAAATATTTCCTCAGTGCATGATGAAACCCCTGCAGTACTCCGACAGAAATCCCGGATTTTTTCCTCGTCCATTTCAAAACACGCACGCGTTCCACAAAAACCAGGTTTATCTTCCCATCATTATCCCATCGAGCCGAGCTTCTTTTTAAGAACTCAAAGGATATTTGTGTCAGACTGCGCGCAGTGAAGGCGGGTCTGTGCAACTCAACATCTGCTCTATTCACGTGACGTTAAGACAAATATGAACAACATCTGGTAGAAATAAGTTTGATTCAGGTGCCTGAGCTCACTCTCTCTCGCCAAGTCCCCAAACTCCTGGCTCGAGGCGGCGTTTGAGCGCGTTTCTGACGGGAAGCGTTTGGAGAGATCAGTGACAGCACAAACCAACCCCAAGATCCCTTCTGACTTCTACTAAAACAAGACTTCTTCGAATTATACACCGCAAAAAAATGATCGCGCTGGGTTTTATAGTGTTTTACTTTACAATAGCCTAATTATTTGAAAACCTCCCGTTTCCTCATTTTTTTTTTCTGCAGGATAATTATTTCCCCTTTTAAATGCATTTTAGTAGGATTCATTTATT
>JAUMHI010000064.1:18196833-18239551 GCA_032359435.1 Enteromius unitaeniatus
CGGGTGGGAACTAAAACTCAGGTGAAGGTTCCCGCCGCCGGCTCTCGGAGAGCGCCACAGAGGTGCGGTTTGCAACAATTTCAGAATTGCAGCTTATTTCAATTATTACCAAAATGATATTTTTATTTAAGATTTATTTCTAAATCATGTATTTATTACAATATTTACTTATTATTTTAAATCATTTATAATTAAATTTCAGCTTGATTTCAGTTCCTGAAAACATTTGTTTGATTATTATTGGTTTAGTAATAACAATGTTAAATATGTCAGTGGCAAACAGAAAATCTCAGGGTAGTAACTCAGGGTCACACTTTGGAGTGACTGCCACCTGACCAAAGTATGTTTTCTCAGAACAGAATCTCACAAGAGCTTTCAGTCAATATCATGCATCCCAAAAGCACATGAAACCCCAACAGAGGCTATTTGAGCCCTGCAGGTGGTGTGGGGTAAAACTCAAGAGCTGCCAGATCCAGTTCTTCAGCCCAGACCGGCCTCTATTTCCTCTCTCCCTGCTTCCCAGAGCACCAGTCCAGGATCATTTCCTCTTATTTTGTTGTCAGAAATCTCCGGATAGACTACAAAAAAATCAGCTATTACTGGAATGAGCAGAATACAAAACCAACAAGGAATGTAATCATGGCCGAGAAGAAAGAAACGTTTTCAGAGTGGTGTTAAATGAGCAGCTGAGAGGTGAAGTTAGCACAAGACCAACCTACAGCAAGAAACAAAACAAAAGAACTGCAAACCATCCTAGAATTAAGAATAGAGTTTTATAAAAATAACTGAAGTGACTTCCTTTATGTTAGGTGTTCTGCAACCTTAAAGGGACAGTTCACCCAAAAATGAAAATGTTGTTCATTTATGCACCCCAAGCTATATCTTTTTCTTCAGTAGAACGGTAAAGAAGATTTTAGTTGAAACTGTGGGCCTTGGTGGTTCATTAAACGATAGTCAGTGGCTACCGGCACTTTAAGAGTCATAAAAGCATATCAAGGAACACAAAAGTAATTCCCTTGGCTCCTGACGATGTATTGAGGTCTAATGAAGCAAAACGATCGGTCTATGCAAGAAACTGAATATTATTTACTACATAAGTACCTGTAATCTGGAGCTTTAGACAAACCTTTCTTCAGTTTGGAAACCAGTTCTTTTTAGTGAACTAATTGACTAGCAGCACATCTACAACTCAATCAAAACTCACTTTCAGACGCCTAACTTTAGAGTATCTGATCCTTAAAGTAATAAACTGACTCAACGCTCCAACAGACACTGAACTAAGGAACTCGTTTGAGCCGCTAATATGCATATGATATGTTGCTGAAGGGGCAAAATGAATGTTTTCATAGTTTCTCATGCTTTGTGTAAAAAGTGAGCTGATGAAGGCTAGTTTACTCACCTTATGTTATACATCCACATTTCACATCATTGTTGGGTATGTTAATAATATAAATGTGATATCACTGAGTGATGATGTAAACTGACAGGTGAATCGGTTCATTAAAAGAAGCAATCTGATTTAAAGGGACAGTAGCCCTAAAAAAACAACTCTACCATTTACTCACCCTCATGTTGCTCCAAACCTGTTTCTTTGATCTGTGGAAAAACAATGTTTTTTAAAATCAATGAGGTTTTCGAGCTCTAAAACAGTAGTCCGTACAACTAGTGCACTATATTTAAAATTGCTAAAAAGCTTGACGCTTTTATACTGTTAGCAAGGAAGTTAAAACACTTTTCAGATGATCAAATTATCCATCTAGAACTTCTAACAGAGTATCACATGTTAGTGCTCAGATTAATCCTAACATTTATCTTTATTTCTTCTGAAAGGATACAGATAAATGACCTGCTCTGAGATCTGGAGCTTTAAAAACAGCAAAGAAACATGAAACTGGATGTTTTAAAGGACTTGTGAGAGGTCTAGTGTGCTTCAGGACGGCTAATGATCCTCACAGGGGTGTGAGCCAAATAAAACCAGTAATACAGTGACTTAAGCTTGCTCTCTCTCACACACACACACACACACTAATAGACTGAAGGACAGACGAACTATGTGGTCTATATAGCAGTTGAGAGTGAGTGTGTAGGGTGAGCACTATTATTTGCAGATGAGTTAGTTAGTGTTAAGTGAAGTTCACTCCATGACATTGCCAACGCTGCAGCTATATTAGATGTCTTGGCCTGCAAAGCAAGCACACTGACATTCTGATGAAGCCGAGAGGACAGTGTTGAAGTGCGTGGGGAATATAGCTGTCTCTGATGCCCGCGGCTCCTAAACTGAGCCGAGCAGGAATTTCCTGATCTGTCTTTGTGTGTGTGTGTGTGTGTGTGTGTGTTCTGGAAGCTGTGAACCCATGGGTGTTTTGTGAGATTGCATTAGTAGTTAATGCACAAAAAGCTAAGCACTTTTTTATGTATTTTAAAATCCAGCTTTAGTAGTTTTCTATAGATTTTATTTGATTTTACTGTAATTTTAAACAAATAAAGCAGCAAATTAAAAACACATAATTCTAACATTCTTAAAAATAAAGTGTGTTTTCACAGCAATGCCAGAAGAAACATTGGTTTCCCAAGGAACCTTTCAGTGAATCACTTTTTCTTAGTGTGAAGAATCTAATTCATATAAAGAACCATTCCATTGCTATCAAAGGTTCTTTATAGAAACCAGTAAATGGATCTTAAAAACCTAACTTCATAGAACCCTACAGAAGAGGTTCTCCAGCTGGAGGCTGAGGAGCGAGTGTGAGTGAGATGACTGTCAGACTAAACTCTCACACTGCCAATACAAAAGAGCAATAAACATGCAGACTCCTCCCACCGGCTACACACTGCCAGATTCCTCCGCCTGCTTATAAAAGACTGTTTTAGAGAAACCACACTGTTTAATATCCATGTTTTCCAACAGAGATCAGGCCTCCGTGTGAAATTTGGGGAGTTTACATGTGTGCACGCATATTTTTGTGCAACCTTTTCCAAATATGAGAACATAAACCCGCTGAAGGACGCCACAGCGGTCAGAGATCATTAAAGAGATGTGATTAAAGTCTGAGATTTAAACTAACTCTTGAACAAACTGTTACTTTGTACTGTTCCAATATTGCTAGACAATTTTAATCTACAACGAGAGTACACGTTGTTCATTATTCTCCATGTTACCCAGATATTACCATTTAATTATTAGCACACACACAAAAAAGAGATCAAATTTCCAGCTATGCCAAAATCAAAAGTACATTAAGGGTGTTAAAGTCTTTGTTTTCTTTAGTCTGCACCACAGATAAAAAAAGAAGAAGTGATTCTGCCATATAGACAGTTCTATGCCAGTGGTGAATTATGGCTTTACTGTATTAAAAATATATTTAAAATATGATTTAAAAATCCCATAAACCTATATTGAAAGAGAGAGGTGAACCCATAATATCATTAGAATTGAGGGTGGATACTTTTTAAAATAAGCTGTAGCCAAAACTATAAACTGTAAATAAAGATTAAAACCTAGTAATACTTCAAATATCTCAATACAAAATGACCAAAGCACATTTAATATAATGTAATTATATTACATGTAATTAGTGGTGAGAAGCAAGCGAGGAAAAAGCCAAAGAAGAAATAACTGGAAATAAATAAAAACTACAATTGCTAAAGCTGACACTAAAAGAAAAAATACAAGAAAAAACCGCATATTACAAGAAATAAATATATATAAAATAATTATAATTCAATAAAACTTGACGGTTTATACGGTATAGACATAAAACCCTTCAATTAATGTATCATGTTTGTAAAATGTGCAAAAATTAATTTCCATAACCTCAGACTCTCAAAGAGCAGGCAACCACCCAGAACACATTATTAATGCCTTAGACCAGCCATTAGATCAACCTAGCAACCACCTAGCAACACCCACATAACAACACACAAGTTTTACTTTGGGGAAACACCTACATTTGCTTAGACTAGACTTATAAAAAATAATGTGTTTCCATAAACAACCTTTAACATCCGTGGAATCTCTCCGCTCCACAAAAGTGCTTTACAATTCTTAAAATGTGAAACGTGGCTCTTTTAAGAGCGGTTCACTGAAAGGTTCTTTCTGGATCCCAAAATAGCTGTTCTATGACATCACAGAGAAAACACCCTTTCGGAACCTAAATTTAATTGTACATTCTAAACATCCAAAGAGGCGGGGCTTAATACGATGATGACATAATATGCAAAAATCAATTTTTTTCTATCCAAATGAGCAGCTGATGACTCTGTTGCTGTTTGCTGCATGTGTTTGGGCGGCTGCTCTCTAGGCTTTGCCACCTTCCCGCTGCTTCCCGGCTGCCGTTCCCCGACAAAGCCTGAAGGATGTTTGCACAGCTGGGTGACCAGAGAGAGAGAGAGACTCCAGCTACCCCAAAAATATCAACCCTTCCAATTCCCTGCTCGGCACTTGCTGTGTTTTTTCAGCGTCAGTGTAAAAGGTGCAGCTCTGCGTCTGTATTTATTTGCTCAAGAGGACGACCCAACTGTGACATAGAGTTCAGGATCTTCTAGAGTAACCCTGCTTTTTTTCCTTCACAAAGATAAAACCGTCTGCTATTTTTCTTTCCATTACTAGTCTTTATTTTACTTGAGCTGCAGTTTTTTCGTCTCCCAAGAATGAAATCAGTGTCTTTGTAAGTCTTGATATATTATGGTGTGACTCTCTGAATAGTTCGGGAATCTAAGCAAACGTTGGGGAAATGTTATTGTTTTGGCTGCGCTTAAAAAGATCGAAACCATCGTGAGCCATCATTAAAGCACTGAAGCCATTTCATAATGAACAATAACAAATCACAATGACCCTCCAGAAATATCCTGACAAAGACACATCGTGCAGGGACCAAAGTTTTGACTGGACAAACATCAAATGCATGAATTATTACATCACAATTTAGGCTCCGCCTTTAAAGACCTCCTGGAATGTTATTTATACAATAGGATGTCATAATTCTTCAGTTATGTAATGTTCCATCAAATTGGATATGCTGGACAATGTGTTTTTCACTTGCACTGATACAAATAATACACATTTTTGAGTAATTTGAGAAATACAGCACTCTATTGCAGTGAATGGGTGCCGTCAGAATGAGAGTCCAAACTGCTTATAAACACATCACAACATATAATCCACACCACTCCAGTCCAATAGTTAAGTTCTGGAGAAGAAAAAACTTTGTGTGCTTGGAAAGAACAAATCCATCATTAAGACTCATCATTAAGTTGAAATATGTGTCTATAATCCATAATAACGGGATTAACATAATAATGTTTCTCATCAAAATACACCTATATACTGTATGTGTTTTGTTCTGTAAACAATGCTTGATCTGTGCAGATTTCTCTCTTGATTCAGACCAGACATATTTGTCACTGGAGAAAGCAATAGTATATGGCCAGTTAAAACGCATCAATAATGGATTTGTTTCTTACAAACACACCGTTTGTTAACTGGAGTGGATTATTGTGGTGCATTTATCAGCTGTTTGAACTCTCATTTTGACGGCACCCATTCACTGCTGTGAGTGATGGAATGAAAAATCTATCATCTACATGTGCCTAAAAATGTACATCTTCAGGTGAAGTATTCCTTTAAAGATTCAGCAAGTTATGGTTATGTTTATTAAGTTAGTTATGGCAAGACTTTAATAACAGTGCAAACAAAACAGTCCATAATATTATACCATATGAATATAATTTGCTTCCTACATATGTCCTAACCAAGTTGAGTCACATGACCCAGTTTGGCAGCCATTTTGGTTCTGCGCGTCACAGTTTCCGTGTTTTCACTAGATATCGTGGAAAGCAGTAAAGTACCTTGCTGTTGTGGTGGCGGTGGGCTGTCCGACTCAAAGCCTGAGGTCAGTTTGGGGCTTTTAGCACCTCTGCAGCTCTCTGGATCCGTTCGGCAAGGAGCTGCAGGAAAAATCCCAAACAGATGTTGTTCATAAAACATGACTTTTCAATTACTCACCCCCCTTCAGAGCGCGCTGCATGCACACGGCTCTGAGCGCAACCCAACACGGCCCTGCTAATGCTCAGGAAATATTACATCACTGAAAACTAAACTGGTGGGTGTAAATATATTTTTGTGACCAGTTAACAAACTTAAGACTCCAAATCCTCCCAGAATTCCCCGCTTGACTAATGTCCACTCTGGTTCCCTTCCTGCTGGCCGGAAAAACAGTGGGAAATACCCAATATTACAAACAAAATACCTCACATTTAAGGTAATCTAATTAGGTGGTGACAAGCAGGCCGGCCTATTATCGTTAACTAAAAATATTAAAACATTGAAATAAAATAAAACATAAAAACTACACAATTTTATTTTTATTGCTGCCTTGGCATTTAGAACTAAAATAAGTTTAAACAGTAATATTGCTAACTGGAATAGAAAAAAAACTTGAATTAAACTAAAACTAAACCTAAAACTAAAATAAAAATACATAAAACTCACACATAAATCACAAAAAAAGAAAAACAAAAACATAAAAATATATGAAAATAAGAAATATTAAAAAGTCAAAATATAATACTAAAAACTACAATATCAATTAAATAATATCAAAATAACAATATGAAAACCAATTGAAAAAAACATTCTGGAGAGATTTTTTTGGAGATTTTCAAATTCAAAAGTTCCTACTCAAAAGTAGTTGTGCATGCTGATTTTTGAAATGTATTTTATTTACATATTTTCCATCATGTCTGTGCAAAATTTGCATGAATTTTTAAATACATGGGCAAGTTTATTTACTACAAATGTTATTGAAATTTAAATCTTAAGACTGGGAAAGGCTTCTAAAATTGCACCTGGACCACTTTTTTCCTCAATTAACACTCCTCAAAACGTCCTTGGCTTGCAATACACAACTCAAACAATGCATGGAAAAACCCCCACGCAAACAAGTGCAGAAGATCAGCCTCGCCTCTGGAGGACCTGGAGCTCGAAGCCGAGATATTTACAAGCAGTTCATAACAAATCAAAGCGCTCTTCGTTTCATGTGTCGTTTTAAGTCTTTTGGCACATCGGCGCGCAGTTTGTTGAATTTCTCCCCAGATATCGTCCTGTCGGTCGGAGAGCCTGAGAGTTTGGCACGCCGCTCCAACTGAGACGTCAAAGCGCTCTCCATCATCTCCGGAAAACCTCCGGGACTTTATTTAGAGGCCGAGAGCCCAGATCCTTCTGAATGAGCGACAGCCGAGCCGGGCTTTGTTTTGTCAAGAGCAGAACATGCTTGGATGAAGCGGACGAGGGAGCGATATTTTGCAGAGAGCTACGAAAGACAACACTGCCGCATTTCTACTTTTCCCAGCCGCTTCACTTCAGATTCTTGCCAGCTTTGTCAGGCACTGGTGGCCCACGAGAAATGTTGTTTTTGGACTCACTCGGTGGCCTTCGAACGCTCAACCTACGCCGCTCCACTGCCAACATAAACCCCCAAAGCCACAGCCCTCACACTGCTGACGGGCAGAAATTAATCGTGAAGGACGAACATGGGGCAATTTATCAATGGCCGCTCTAATGCGTGGGCTGTGGTGCATCATGGGAGACATGCCACTGGGAAAAGAGACTTAGGAAGCGCGCAAAAGAGAGCGAGAGTTTTTATCTTCACGCTCGTATCCAAGGCATGGGAAAGATCTGTCTTACGGACTTGTAAATACCACTAACTGATCTCAGTGGCCGTGTAAACTGCTGCCTGGAGCTACATCCCAGAATAATCGCCAACAAACATCAGTAAACAAAGAAGGTTCTCAAGAATACAACACACTGAGAACTGAAAGCACACAAATAATCAAAACAGAAAGGCTTGAGTCTCCAGGCTGCTGCTGCAGGTGGCGTCTGGAGGCGGAGCAGCTCCGCCCACTTACATTTGACTCCGCCCTTCTGATATTTTCCCTCCCTTGATGACGCAATCAAGGGCTCACGGTTTGGATAGTTAGCATGGGTCAGTTAACCCGTACTGGCAGATGTAAAAACTGCAAAACTAGGCGGTCAGAATGCATGTTTAGCCACTGAGCAGTCTGACACAACACATGAAGCACTCTCCGCTGTATTTGATGTCAAAAATCAGAAAAGTCTCTAGTTTTAAAGAAAAAAAATCATAATAAATATTTAAATGTATATACACTTTTAAATGTGTGTGTGTGTGTGTGTGTGTATACATTTTTACAGTTATATAGTAAAGAATTTAACAAAAATAAAAATACACACACATACAATATATATATATATATATACCTTTTTCATAAAACTTCTATCATATATAAACATATGTATATTTAAAAAACATTAATGCATGTTTTATAGCCACACACACAAACACACACGTGTGTGTATCTATCAGTATATATATATATATATTAGAGCTGTCAAAAAAAATAACTGCATCCAAAATAAAACTGTGTAAATTTATTTTGCATATATAAATACACACAGTATATATTTGCAAAATATTATATATATACACATATACATACATTTATATTTACATTCTTATATTTTATATTAAAATATATTTAATATTTAATAAATATATATATATTTATTAAATATATATATACATGCATGTGTTTGTATATATATGTGTGTGTGTGTGTGTGTGTGTGTGTGTTTAAAATACATAATAAAAAAAATAAACATATATAAAAATAACATTTGAAAAAAAATTCTGTTTTTCAGTTTGGATATTTTATAAATATTTTATATCATAACAAAGGAATGTTATGTTAAATTCAATCTTATATCCAAACATGCCATGTAATATATCTTAAAGGAATAGTTCACCCAAAAAGGAAAATTCTGTCATCGTTTACGGACTCTGGAATAGTTCTGAATCTGTAAGAATGTCTTTGTTCTGCCGAAACACTAAGGAAGATATTTTGAAGAAAGTTTGTAACCAGGCTGTTTTGGTCACCATTGACTTCTATAGTAGGAAAGAAAATACTATGGAAGTCGATGGTGACCCAAAACAGCCTGGTTACAAACTTTTTGTGTTTCAGCAGAACGAAATTCATACAGATTTGGAACTGCTCCAGGTTGAGTAAATGATGACAGAATTTGATTTTCGGGTGAACTATTCCTTTAATTGATCAGCTACGATAGAATAACACAAAAGTTTGATCCCGTCAGTACCTGTAGAAACTGTACCCAAACCCAGACCCACAACCACACGTCTGGCAGGAAAACAGCCCGGCACTCACCCACCGCAACTTTACTGAAATATTAGAGTAAAATGCTGTGGTTTGAACTGAGCGACCACAGGCTGAGCTCAGATTCAGTGTGAACACAGACTCGTTAAACTGTGCTGTATCAAACACTTGCATGCATTTTGTAAAACACACTGGGAGTGACTTGTTTACCTTTTGGCTCTTGGGTGGAAGTTTGGGTGTCACCTCATGAAACATTTTATCACCTGACATTCTCCTGTTTTTTTTTAAATACAAGCAAATGCTCTCATTAAAGCCTTTTTCACAAGTGCATATAAAAATAAAAAAAAGCAAAAAAACACCACGCTGTCTCTGAGTCTGTTTGAAGCTCACCATCCCTTTTGTCTGAGCGTCCACGTCCTGCACAGAGAGCGGAAATATGCCTGTATCTGACACTTCCTACACAGGTGTACAAAACCTGCCCCTGACCCTCGTTTCTTCTGCCTAGAAAACACATCAAATGTCGGGCGTTTCAACACCGGCTGAAACAGCCTTTGGAAAGAGGGCCAAAAAAAAGGTATTATAAGTGCAGAGAAGAGTTTTCCGTCGTAAATTCTGAGGGGGGCCGAGGTACGGTTCAGGCGTTTGACGACTCTGAGAGCGGCGGAGAAAGACTTCAGCTGTGTTTGGCACCGAAACCTCGAGACAACCGTTAAAAGATGAAAGACAGCTCAGGACTCGGTGCCTATAAAAGCGATTTGTTGCTGTCTGTAGCTTCAGTGATGGACACAACACTCTGCTGCTAAAACACAAACTGATCGACATGAAATAATGAGCAGAGTCAGAAACAAGATTCTCTACATCTGCCAAATCTAACTATTGGAAAACGTTAACTAGGGAAAAGTTGAAAGCTACATGACATACAACAGTAGTCTTATGTGAGTCATCTGTGCCATTGCTGCAAAGCAAGAAAACAATTGTTTCAGCAACAACAACAACAAAAAAATTGTTATATATATATATAATTATTAATTAATTAGCTTTTCTCAAATAATTGTTTTCTTGATTACAGCAATGGCATAGTAAAAAGTAGACTAAATATCTTAACAAGCTTTTCAAATGTAACCATTGGAAAATTATTTAACTACCAAAAAAAAAAAGTTTAAATGCTGCATCACATAAAAGACTAAAATAACCTATAATATTCTAAGTCTTACTTGATCCATGTAAGTCCCAGTTCATGAAAGAGAGTAAAATAATATTAAATATTAAACTATAAATAAATAAATAGTTTTGTTCCTTATAATAAATACAAACATAAATACATGCATACATAAAAATATTATTATTATAAAAAAAAGAGAGATATTTATATACTTTTCAATACATGTAAAAAAAAAAACTTCTCAACAAGACTCTCCAACGAATGCCAGTGGTAATGCTGCTTTTTCAAACTAGAAAATAAATGAACTACTGGGGAATAACACATGTAAAGTAGCCTAAAAATAGCTCTAAATATTCTTGCGTGATTCAGCAGGCAAGGCCAAACAACCAAACAAACAATTGCTATTTAAAAAAATATATAAAACACATTATAATAAATGCATGTTATTTTAAATATATATTTTTAAAACAGAACTATTGGAAAATGAGTTAAAGTGCCTGGTCCTATTTTATTTTGCATGTCATTGCTGTGAAAAAAAAATTATAAAAATCATTATAATAATAATATATATATTTATTTTTTTTATTAAAAGTCTATATAATTCTAAAAATAAAAGTATATATCATTTTATATATTTTAGTATATATTACTATTATTAAACATTAAAATATAAATTCAAAATAAACATGTAGATTAAATGTCTTTATGCATGCCAATGGTAACAATTCTGCTTTTTCAAATCTAACCATTGGAAAATTATTTAACTACTAAAAAAAAAAGAAAAGGTTTAAAATGCTCACACAAAACACTAGCCTAAAAATAGCCTAAATATTCAAAATCTTATTTAATTATTCAGTGCATGATAGATAGATAGATAGATCATTTATCATTTAATGCAGCTAAAGAGCATTCAAATCAGAAATACATCACCGGCACTAGCACTAGCAGACACATGCTGGTGTGATAATGCACTAGATGGACTCGTTTGGGAATACAGGGCCAGAGACCAAGATGAGAGTCAGGGTGGAGGGACTCGTTTTACAGAGGCACGGGGCAAAGTCTGGAGAGTCTATCACACACACACACCTGCGGCTCTGAGCGTCTGCTGCTGTCATTACGGGTCATGTGAGGTCAGGGAGTGTCTCTGCCAGCGTGCCAGCCGTCAAATAATCACAGCCTGTGTCCATGTGCCCCGCTTCACTCGTCACACCATGTAATTATTCATATAAAAACAACCACAGCAGTATAAACACAAAAACTTGCAATATCTGAGGGCACCGCAAGAATCCAGAAAATCCCGTGCAACGCCACACATAGCCGCAGCTAGAGAAACACACACATTCAACACTTACCAGCCACCGTAGAGATGCTCCAGAAACACTGCATAACATTACAGCTGTGCTTCTTCACAGAACGCTGGCCAGACCACTGCCACTGAGCACGCTGAGCGTCTGCAGCAGAGACGAGGAGGTCACGACCCCGCAGAGGTCAGAGGGCGATTAGTGGCACTGTGACATCATCTTTATTTTCCATTTGCATCTCGTTTCATGAGTGCATTATTTTCATTATTGTTCAGAGTGGTTTTTGAGTTGCATGTTGATGTGTTGTTGCTAGGGTTTCTTCAGCGGTTGCTGGGTGGTTTCTAGCTGGCACGAGGTGAATGAGTCCACCCTCAAGTGATTTTCTGGTCTTGTAAATATGGATCCGGTCCCACCTTTATTTATGTGTGAAGCACAAGCAGTGCAGGGCTTGCACACTGTCCTGTTAAAAATAAGATCTTTCAATAAAAGAACAAAACAAAAACAAACAACCAAAAAAAATAAAAAACAGTAACAGCTTAAACTGGCAAAATAAAATACAGCTTAAAGTGCCATAATAGTTTGCTGGTCTGTTTTAAAATAAAATAAAAACTAAATAAAACAACTGATAAATAAATAATAAATAATAATATTAAAACAAATAAATATTATTTATTATTAATATTATAATATTATTAAAATATTATACAATATTAATAAATCTATTTTAACAACCTAAAATAAATAAAAAACATAAGTAAACAATCAACTGGCCTAAAATGAACTGCCTTTTCTATTGTTAAATTAAAAACAAAAACAAACAAACAAACAGCTTAAATTGGCCTAAAATGTGATGGTCTACTTTATAAAAATAAGTATGAAATAATCACAAATAACTTCTTAAACTGTCCTAAAATTGTTTGCTGGATCTGAATCTTCTAATTATACCATCTTACAAGTTAAATAAAATAAAATAACTAATACCTTAAACGGGCATAAATAGGTTTGATGTCTATTGTAACAAAATAAAATAAAATAATAAACAGAAGTAAACAATCAATCAGCAGCTTAAACTGGCCTAAATGGTTTGCGTTTTCTTGTTAAATAAAAAAAAATGTTTTAAATAATTACAACTAATTTCAAAAATTGTCCTAAAATGGTTTGCTGGATCTGGATTGTTCCAGTTAGACCATCTAACAAGTGTCCAAAACACTTTTTTAACCAGGATAAGTTAAATATTTTAGTTTAGGAGATCTCTCTTTTTAGTTTGAAACCTGAAGGTTGGTCTAAAAGCTGCTGATCTGAGGCTGAAAGGTTGGTTTATTGAGCACCATTGCGGGGCCGGATCTCCCAGGAGCCTCTTTCTCAGCGTGACGTCTCCGTCTAGGGGCCGCAGTGCTGGGCTGGAAGAGAGATGGAGAAAACAGAGATGTGTGAGCAAGATCTGTCATCCAAACAACTCACACACACACTTTGACTCTGTGTTTTAACCCTTACTGCTGAGAGGTTAAACTAATAAAGGCATGCATCATGTAAACATAAAGTTTTCTCATCTTAAACTCATAAAGTGAAATAAAAATACACACACAAGTCAAAAGAAATAGATATACAGTAAGAGTATAAGGCTATAAAATGAATTAGAAGCAGCTCATTTGTTATACTTGTTATACTTTTTCTCAAGAGAAACAAATGTCTCCATTTACTCTTTATTTAATCTTATTGCAGTCTTAGGGAAACCAATGAGTTGTAGATATTCTTTCCTGTGGATCTGAATGAGTGTTTGTCATGTTAACAGGAATCTACAAGCTCACATTTGCATGTGTTTCCATGTGCTACACATACAGCTGAATGCACTGCTCCTCTACAGGCCGTGTAACACAGAAGGAAACATCCCGAGTGTTTTGCGCTGCCACAGTAAATCATCTCTAATGAATGAATGGTTGAACAGCTCTTCGGCCCGGTGTATATCTGCACGAGAGGAGTGCCGTAGATCCCCGAGCCCCAGAGAGTCCAGGAATTCTGAGCAGAACGGATAAATTTCACACTCCTCTTTTCTGCTCACCTCCAGAGAAAAACACCCACAGGCCAGAGCAAAAACAATGCCCTCTCTGAGCCATTTGACAGCATTATTTTTTATATTTTAAGGCACTTTTATGTCATTCATTGCTTAGCAGTTTTGATAAAAAGAAAAAAAGAACACTTTACTAACATCCTGGCAACTGCATCACAGCATCCATATCATATTGACTTGGCAACACTAGAAAAGTGTAAGATTGCTCAGAATCATTCTGAACACCTTAGCAACTGCATAGCAACACCCTAGCAACCACTATAGCATATTATAGAGACTTTGTAAATTAAGATTTTGTATTCACTCAGAACATCTTAGAAACTGCATAGCAACACCTTGGCAACCACACTAGCAGCATAGCAACCATATTATAACACGATATATATTATATATTATCACGATTGCTTGGAATCATTTAGAACACCTTAGCAACTGCATAGCGACACACTGACCCTAGTGACCACTATAGCAGCATAAGAGCCATATGATAGACACTGCAACTCAAGATTATTAGGAATGATATTATATCATATTCATAACATATCATATTGACTTGCCAACACTGGAAAAACCTTAGGATTGCTTGGAATCATTCATAACACCTTAGCACCCCCCTAGCAATCATTCAGCATGTCACAAAGACCACCAGAACACCTTAAGGTGTCTTGGAATCACCTTGACAACGGCATAGCAACACCATAGCAACCACTCTATCATTTTAGCAACCATGTCATAGACAATTGCCACCACTGGTACACCTTAAGATTGCATAAAATCACTCAGAATACAATAATAGCTGCATGGCAACACCTCCAGCATCATGGAAACCATATTATAGATACTTCTACACCTCAGTCACAAGCAGAATCAAAATACATCAGCAACACCCTAGAAACCACTCTAGCATCAAAGCAAGCCATTTTTAAGGAGAAGACCCTCATACATTATTTGTAAAATGCATACAAATCTAGGTACTGCATTAAAAGGCTGTGCATCAGCACTATATGGAGCACTTGACACAATTAAGCTTTGTCTAGACGACTTTAAAACTATCGAATTCCTGCAGATTAGAAGCCCCAATTAATCTAGTAGAGTTGGCAGAGGTACAGGAGACAGAGACGGGACTCTAAAACTGTGGTCGGGCCCTTGCGTGGAGAAAAACATGCACTAAAGCTGCACTGGAAAAGGAGGGAGATGTCAATAAATGTTAAACCAAAAAAGCACTTTTAGACAAAATACAGCCCAGTCACGTCTCTCTCTCTCTCTATTTATTTGTGTCATCACTCAAGAGTGACTGTGGTAGGTACAGCGCAGGATGATATTGCTGTAAGGTTATATGCAGGGTTATTTTGAAATGACACACAGTGGTTTTCACACCAGCAGGAAGACCGTGACACACACACACACACACACCCGGGTGGGCTGATGGCAGGTAATGCCCTGTGTCACTGTGGCAGAAACCCCAGGAGATGAGATCTGCGCAGTGTGTCATAGAAAGCAAACACAACCATGCTAAATGTGAGAATATAACAGCAGCGATGAGTTAATAAAGATAAGCAAAAGAAATGAGCGCAGAGAATTCTTTCCCCTCGTGTTGTTCCAAAGCCACATGAGATGGAGAAATATTAAAGAATCTTCATGCTGCTCTGAAAAAAAACACAGTGAATGGAGGCAAGTAACTAAATGAAATCAAATTAGGAAATAGGAAATACTCCAGTAAATACAACTGACTCATGCAGTATGTTCCAAGACTTCTTGGAAAAATGACATGCCAGTTTCATTATGCAGAAGTGCAAATGAAATAAATTAAACAACATAAATATATATAATATAAACAGAAAGTAGTCCAATTAATAGTCGAATTGACTCATTCTGTATAAATCAATTCTTCCAGGAAAAGTAGCATGACAGTTTCAACACGCAGCAAGGTAAATAATGAAATCAAATAATAAATAAATGAAATTACTTACATTTTAATAAAAATCTATTTATTTTCTTATATAAATATAATCAAATGAATAGTAAAAGAAACAGAAAGGTGGCATTATACTATATATATATATATATATATATATATATAAAGAAAAAAAAATAGTAATACAGCTCAGTTGACTCGTGCAGTATAATCCAATGACAAGCCAGATTAGTAAAAATAAAATAAAACAAAAATTATATAAATAGAATAAGCTAAATAGTCTAATTAATATAGTCCAATAAATAAGCCTATCAAAAATATCAGTGCTTTTCTAAATGTTGCAATTTTTTATGTGCTGCCAATAAATTTTTTTATCTTAGTAACTAAAACAGAAATAATAGAATAACTGTGAAATTGCATCTGAAAGTGCTAAAGAGTATAATATAAGTAGACATAAATGTATTTGTTTTGTCTCTGAGGCGTTCACATGTGTGTGCTACAGCACATTTACGCCCTCTTGTGAACTGCCCAGAGTTGCCAACTTAGACATTTTCTCCAGAAGCATTATTTGGCAACTTATAGCAATTTTTAAAAGTGACTCAAATTATAAAAAGGCACACATCTACCAGAAGAAAAGAGGAAACCAAAGATGTCAGTACACACATTGAATAATTGTTCATTTATTATATACTTTGTGAGTAGTTGGCCAAAGAAGTCGAGATGTCCACATCAGAAGAAATTCACAAAAGTGATTTTATGTCCATAGAAAAATGTAATGCATTAAATGTATGCAAAGTTCAAACAACATACTTGTACATATTAAAATATATATAAAATAAGAAAGCCTATTGCATTTTAAATTATGAGTTCATTTTAAATTATGAGTTAAAAAAGGTCAAACCTAGTATAGTCAGAAATTAAAATAATTGTAACATGCAACTAATTCGTATTTGGGGTGAAAGTAGTTCATGTTTTAATGTGTCAGACAAAGTTTTCTCAACTTTTGATTTTTACAGTGTATGGTAAAGTTTATCATAAGCTCTGCAGTTTTGTCACCCAAGTTAGATGTTTGGTAAACAAAGCATCTTGGACTCTATCTTCAGGGAAATCTAAGTGTCAAAGTATGTAAGTAAAAAAGCAGAGGTGCCAACAGGCCAATAAATTTCCAAGAAATGCCTTTGAAATAGCCATAAAAAGATTTCATGGATGTCAGTGACCCCTTTGATATGATTCAATCCCACTATTTAAGCCAAGATACGGGTCCGTGTTGGGCGAGCGTGTCAGGCTGTTAGAACGCTTAAGTGGTTTTTTTTCTTCTGTCTCTTTCTTTTACAACTTTCCAGTGCTGGGAGCTTGGAAAGCCAGAGCAGAACTGCTTACAAATCACTAATTAGTGCGGGAGGCGGTGGGTCCGGGGGGCCCGTGAGGTGTGTCAGAGCGTCTGGACCCACACGTCACAACCCACGACCATTTCCCATAAATCCCTGCTGCTTTCATGTGTGTGGTTCAAAGCCCATCCGCCTGGAAAGTTTGACACAGGATCCGTGGGGAGAGCCAGAGCCAATTAGTGCATTCATCCCCGCGGCAGAGCCTGAATACCAGCAAACACGGCTTCTCTAGAATCGGCGTCCCAAATCCTCTCCACCCATCGCAGCTCATCTCTCTCCTCTGCAGATGCACATAAATCTCAGCTGCAGGCGTCTCATCTGTCTTATGTCACTCGTGTTGGCAGCAGCATGTCTCTGAGATCCACCGGCTATAAACTCAGGAACATTAAACACTGAGCACAGAGTCATACAGATAAATTATGAGAAACTGTTAAATGCTGTTAAAAGGCGAACAATCAAAAAACACTGCACTAAATATATATAATTAACAATAATATTAATAATAATTATTATTATAAACCTAATATTTGTCCCCAATAGTCCATTGTAATAATTGCCATGTAACAATTATTGTGAAATAGTTGAAATAGTTATCAGTAAAATGACACTCTTATCGGCCAATCAGATTCCAGGACCAGAAAGATTTGTTGTGTTTATATATCAAACACATACACACAAAATAGTTCTATTTTAAATAAATACTATTCTTTTGACATTTCACTTCAGCTAAGGATCCTGAAAATAAAAACTGTATCACAGTTTCCACTAAAATATGAATCAGTGCATTTGCAATCAATATTGATAATAATAAACAAAATTTAATCAACAATGAAAATATGAATATAATCTCAATTACACTAAAACCACTCCATCCTCATGAGCCTAACTGCTTTTATAAAACATTGCCAACAGCATACTACTTGTATGTTCATTTTTAATAATAATTACAAAAAACAATTGTATTCAGGTGATATAGATCACAAACAGAGTGTTTACTGTCTTGCAAAATGTGGGCCTGCTAAAGGCGAAAAATAATTAAAAGCTCTACAACATTTGAGAACAAACAGCTCAAATGGCCTAATCTGGCAACGTTATGTTAAAACAGAAGAAGAGAGATTGGAAAATATTCATCTCTAAAGCTTTCCACTTAATCACACACTCACAGCGTTAGCAATACTTTAAATGTTAAATATGAGCCAGGAAAACACAGCTGTAGGAGTTAGGGTGGAGCAGAGAGGATTCAAATGACTGCGGTTCAATCGTAACAAACAACCAATTAGCAGCATCTTGCCACAAATCAACAGTCAAGAGGATTCTAAAGACTTGCATCACTCTGAAGGATGAGCTCACTTACTGTGGCAAGTCTTTTTAACATTTAATCTTAAAATGTACACTTTACTATTTTAGGAAAGGAAGGAAAGGAAAGGACGTGACAAGTGGCCAGGTATGGTTTGGTAGTCACTAGTGAATTTTATGAAAATCGGTCAGATATCAACTATTCAGTTCTGATGTCTGCCAATATGATGATTATCTTTTTATAATAAGTACTATCGTGATGAATATACTAGTATTTAAAGAATGCGCCATATTATATTTAATAAGTACCATTATTTAATGATTTATTACCAGTGCTAAGTATCTAAGTGATGAGTACAGTTACCTAATAATAAGTACTAGTATCTAATAAAGAATTACTAATTTAAGGCGAGACATTACTGTGAATAGGGTAAAATTTTTAACTTACAAATAGGACCATGAAACTCAACCAGTTGATTACTCACATGAATAGGAGAAAAAAATACATTGCAAGTTTTTTTTTTATTTTGTGTTTAAATATGCAAAAGATGCAATATCTCATTAAATATGCAGAAATTTACATACATTTCCGGTACATATATCTGAATATTGGATAAAGCCAGGTGCAAAATTATTTATTCATTTTGTTTATACACAAAATGAAAAAAAAAATTACAGAGGGATTTTAGGACATCTGCTTTCATTACCTAGGAAATTAAAATATACCATCCACAGCCTTAAAAATAGTGTTTTTTTTTAGGTTTGGTGTACATAGGTGCAATACAGGCTGAGATATTGGTACCGGAAAATGACAAAAAGCTCATTTTGAGAAAACGAGAAAATGTAAAGAAATTTCTTTAAATACGGGAAGAAAGTTATGGTCACAAGTAAACAAAATGTTATAAAATAACAATTTTAATGTTTTTTTTTTTTTTTTTACATTTTCTTTATAGTATTTCGAAAGAACACATTTTGAGGGTCTAAACTAGCCCAAAATCTCAAAATTGACCACAGCATAAAAAAAAACGATGTTTTTGCCTGTAGTGTCTCGCCTTAAAAGGTAGCCTACTAGTACCTAATGAATAAGCACTAAAAGCTAAATATCAAGCCATAAGTCCCTCATGGAATTGATATAGCTTAAGTAGTTAAAAATCATAATTATTATAAGTAGTATATTTAAATAAGTAGTAGAACAAATATACTAGTTTAATATATTTAATGTTAATGTGGCTTGCCATACACTTCCTTTCTGAGGACACCCTCTAAACCAACATCAGAGACAAACAGACGACCTCCAAGCTCGGGATAAGCAAAGTGACTGAATGTTTTTGCTAGTATGACTTTGAATTAAAAACCACACTCAAGTGGCGTTAAACACAAGCCCCTTCCACAAACAGCACCATCTCCATGGAGACACACGACCGATGAGTGTTATCCAGTGGGAATTTGGTTAAATGCTAAAAACCTCAGGCGTTTGGGAACACAGTTTAGTCTAGGCAAACTGCGATGAGTCAGCCGTTCCCGACAGGTACTAAATGACAGAGATCTGAGCTGAGGGTAAAGCCCGTCATGAGTCTGATCTGACAGGGTTGTTGCAACACAGCCAATTCGTATGTATTCGTACGAGGTGCCAAATTCGTACACCCTCACTCGAACGATTTGTCTAAAACCCCGTGATGGGTAGGTTTAGGGGCAGGGTTAGGTTTAGGTCATTCGTACAAATTCAGACGAATTGGCAACTTGTAAAGTACGTACGATTTAAAAGTGAGATGGGTCAGATTTATAACGGCACGGTCTTGTTATGTCAATTAATTAACAAAGCTGAGAGGCAGGAAATAAGGATATCTGGCAGGAAATTAAAAACTGGAGACAATATAAAGACTGGAGACGATATAAAGTGGGAGCAAAAAAGAAGAATATCATGCACGTTTTGGCAGCACTTCAGTAGAGTCTTTGGGTTTATTTATGGCGTGAAAGCAATCGCTGTAAAAATAAACATAGCCTATGGCTCCGTTCCAAAAACTAATGAGCTGCCTTGCTGTCTACTTAGGGGGCCTCATTTCTATAGAAAGCAGCATTCTAACTGAAAGCAAACCCTATTAAGGGACAGTTTGGAACACACTACATAGGCAACAACTTATGCGTCATACAAATAGCACTCCTTACAAGAACACCAGAAACAATTAAAAGAACGTTCAGCATTAAGATAATAATGTGCAAATACTGTATTATTTTTGTTTTCTTTGCGCAAAAAAACTCCAAAACATTCTCATAGTGTCGCAAAACTGAAGCTTAGTCACTGTCACATGGACTATTGTACCGATGTTTTTACTACATTTCTGGGATCATTTCCGTCTATGGAGGGACTCTGATATCATCAAAAATATCTTAATTTATGTTCCGATGATGAATGAAGGTCTTCTGGGTTTGGAACGACATGAGGGTGAGTAATTAATGACAGAATTTACATTTTTGGGTGAACTAACCCTTTAATCACATCCAAAATACAGTTTTTGTTACATACAATTATTTCTTATGTATATATAAATACACATGCATGCCATAACATGTTTTATATGTTAAAGGAGCCAATACAAAGCCAATTTTCCACAAGCTTATATGATTCTTTAGCGTCTTAATGAAAAGTTTGTAATATAGATTGCTTTAAAATTTCTCAAAGATCCCTATTAAAAACACTCTGTTCTGTGTACTTCCCCTTTAAATCTTTACAAGCTCTGCTGACCCCGCCTCTCTTTTCCAAGACACTCTCGGAGGATCTTTTTTTTTAGCGGTATTCATAGTGAAACAGGGTAGAGCACACATACATATATTATGTAAAGAAAATGTTTACGCAACTTTTATTTTGGATGCGATTAATCATTTAACAGCACTGGTTGCTTGTAATGCCTTACCCCCAACACAGGAGTTACAAAGTGGAACAATGTTTCATCAGATGATTACTATGGCAATCTAAATCATATTTTGGATTGGTTGGACAAACAGGTGACGAATCGCAGCCCATTGGTTTAGTGTGACATTTACTTCCAGACACTCTGAATATCAGAGCTTTGTCTCATACCCCGTATAACCTCAAAAAGATATAATTCTTATCAGAGGTGAAGGCCTAATAAAACCGACAAAATGTCATTTTCTCTCCCCCGCCCCAATCCACAGCACTCCCAGTGATGGAAAAACTAAGAGAACAATTCGAACTATGAGTCCGTCTGGCCACGATCCGACCCAAAACCTCCCACGGAGCTCCCAGGATCCTTCAGGACGAGAGATCCGACTCCCCTCGAGCCGTCAAAGAGACTTGCTTTGTCTAGTCGAACAAAAGGGGCAAAAGAAAAGCAGAATGTATCAGTCTGGACATAATCCCAGCTGACTTGAACCTGAACGGAGTCCAGGTTGAGATGTTTCCCTCACACCCTGCCGGGACGCCGGACTCTGGACGAGGACCTCAGAAACCTGCAGCAGCGCTCTGTGATTTACTGTAAAGATGCTCATGCATATTTCTCATAACACACAGTTACTCACGCAGGAGGAGCGCTTTCCCACACACACCTTGAGGTTTGGGATTGCAGGATGGGTTCCCAGCAGTCCTGGACGTTACAGGAATCGAGCGGGGCGCTGGCATCTTTCTCCCGCAGACGTGCTTTGGCTGTTCAGCAGTACCTGAGAATAAAAACACGGGTCAAAGGTTCAGTGTGACGTCTGAGAAAACGCAACATCCAAAAATACGCATGAAATGAAATCTTTGTTTTCATGTGGTTCGGAGAAAGCTTTGCACCGCTTTCAGGAAATGTTTTGATTTAGCAGCTCTTCGTGGAAACATCAAGCAAGAAAGGCTTATTTTCTTCACGTCAAGAAGAGTTTACACCAACTTCTATTTTTAGAAACGTCTTCTAGTTGTTTTAACATCTAATGCTTGCATGTACTGAATTATACATTCATTTTCAGAGATTTACTTACCAACAAATACAGTCTGTAGGTGCTTGTGAGGTCATTTCCTGTTTACTCCTTGTCACATAACAAAATGTGGATCTTAATCACTGTGAAACAAGCCCTCAATAAATCCAAGAAAATATTAGAATAAATAAAAAAATACAAATAATTTGTAAGAATTTGCAAGTAACAGATTTAACCTATATTAAGTTCCTTTTAAGGATTGAGATATCTTTTAATCAATTTTAAACACCAGAACGTTCACAACATTTGTGAAACTAAAACATATATCAATATATTACATAAAAACGTGATTTTCAAAAGCAGGTATTATATTGTTTGCTATTTGAGCACTTCAATCATTTTCACTGCTTCTTCAGGTTTTAATTACAGACGTTTTAAACAAATCAGATTAAAGAATATTACCAGAAGTAATGATAAAAGCTACATCAGTCATTTTTTATTGCATTATTAATAGATTCAAACAAAACTAGAACTGCACTAAAGGCTAAATATTTTTCATATACAGCAACAAATAAGCAAAATAATCATTTAAAATGTGAATTTTATATTTATAACATTAAGGTAAAAAAAAAAAAAGAGTTATCATAGCAGTTCAATTTCTGACCCATACACTCATGGAGAGTTTACACTATACTATATCAACTATAATAGTCTTATTTTGCAGTCCTTTTATAGTAGCTTATTCTGTTATTTTACCTTTAATCATAAAATGTCCAAATGAGGGATACTTCTGGATTTCTTTAAATCGCACGGTTAAATGAGGAGATGCTTCTGTGTGTAACAGCAAAGGAAAGTGAAATGCATGCTGCCCTCTTCAGGTGGAAAAATATGCAAATACTCCAAAGGGGAAAAAAATATTTATTATATTCTGTAATTATAAATCACACATAAAGTATCTCTGTCACATCGGGCTCAGGGTGTATAGTTTCTGAGAGAGTGTGTGAGTGAATCACTCGCTCTTTTTCTTCTTCGCAGCAGGAGCGTCTTCGCTCTCGGCCGTTCTCTTCCTGCTGGTTTTATCGCTCACGTATCCGCTGGAGTCACTCGTCGACAACTCACAGGGCAAGTGCTCATCAGACTCCCGTCGCTTGTCCTTCTTCTTCTTCTTCTTCTCTTTGTGCTGCCCGTTTGAGTTAGAGTCCATCTCTGGCGTTTCGGTGGTGGTTTGGTGGATTTCTGAGGTTTGCTCCAGGCCGCTGTCGTCCAGAGACTCTTTCTCTCGCTTGTCTTTCTTCTTCTTCTTCTTCTTCTCTTTGTGTTGTCCGTTAGCATTGGAGTCCATCTCTACCGTGTCGGTTTGGTGGATTTGCTCCAGGCTGCTGTCGTCCAGAGACTCTTTCTCACACTCGTCCCTCTTCTTGGGCTTGGAGCTGTCGGTCAGGTCTTCTGTGGATTCTGGTTCTGTAGTTGATTCTACCATTGATTCCTTTTGTTCGGTTTGAGCCACAAGCTCTTGCACTCTGAAAATCCATAAATGATTATTAGTAACAATACACTTATCTCTCAATTCAATGATATTAAAATACTTGGGTGCCACTTTGATGCATTGCATTTTTACGTTACACTTTATAGCGACTAAATTTTTTTATTGTTACACCTCTTACTTGCTTATTAGCATGCATATTACTAGAATATTAGCCATTTATTAGTGCTAATTAAGCACATATTAATGCCAACATGGCCTTATTCTACATCCCTAATCCTACTCCAATACCTAAACTTAATGAACAGTAAATTAAGAATATATTGAGGGGAAAGTCATAGTAAACAGTGTTACCCACTTTATTGTCCTTGTTACAGTGTAATTCTATATTTAATTACTGAGTAATATTAATTACTTACATGTACTTACTATATGGCTAGGATTAACGTTTGGTAAGTGGTTACTTGCATGTAATTATGCATAATTATTATAATAGTGATTACATTTAATATGTGTAACAAGGACATCGTAAAATAAAGTTTTGCCCTTTTTTTCCTCTCACTTTTCTAACAAAGCATACAAGCTGTACATGATATAAAGGTTTGAGTTATATTTATAGAAAAGAAAAATCCTGACCATCAAGCAGATGTACTACAAAACTGTAATTTCAAAATCTTTGTCTATTGAAAAAAATCTATTAAAATGAAAAGGGTTTTGTGAATAAACAAACAAAGAAATCTGCGCAACATTAAGCTGTTCCTGCCAATAACAAATATATAAATAATTATTATTTATTTATTTATATAACAAAAAAAATAGTTAAAATTCTTTCAGGAAAACTGAAACCAAAAATATACGTTTAATATACATTTATTAATTTACTTCATAATCAACTTTAAAAAAAGCTGTGTACAAGTTAAACACCACTTATTTACTCAATTCTTCTTTATAAACAAGAACTAAAATAAAACAATTTAATATGAGTTCTTATGGATTCTGGAATTTAAAAAGATTTTAAAAATTCTAAAAAACAAAACAAAAACAACAACAAAAAACAAACATTAGAATAATCCACAGCACTCCAGTCCATCTCCTCACATCAAAAAGAGATCTGAAGTGTTATTAAAGATTATGGACTCATATTTTAGCTGAAAGCAACTGTAAATCCTCTTAATAAAAGATTTGTTTCTTACAAACACACATCTTCTTGCTTTTCGAGATGTTAACTGATGAACTAGAGTGGTGTGGATCATTGTGATGTTTTATCAGCTGTTTGGATTCTGACGGCACCCATTCACAAGCCATGGAATCATGCATTTCCCCAAATCTGATGAAGAATCATACTCCTCTACATCGCAGATGTCCTGAGGATGAGTGTATTCACAGCAAATGTTCATTTATGCCTGAAATATTGCTTTTAGGGATTTTGTATTAATCGTTAATCTGAATGACGATCGATTGCGGAAATGATTGAAAATTGACATCCCTAACTTCTTTATATTAGAGTTGCTTCCACTGCGTTCAGGGTACCTGGACTTCTCCAGGCGTCCTCGGATCAGCAGAACTCCCGCAGCATCTGCGTCCAGCTGGAAGACCTCAAACTCCAGGTTCTGTCCGACACTCAGTCCAGAGTCCCTCCACTGCTCTGAGCTCAGCAGACTGGGCTTCACCACCGACGCGTTAAAGCAGCCGTGAACCAGACAGCCCACGTGACTCGCGCCCATCTTATTAATCACACCCTGAACCACAAACAGTAAAGGGTTAGTTCACACAAACATTGATTTACTCACGCTGAAGGCATCCTAGGTGTACGGTAAGACTTTCTGCCTTCAGACGAATCCGGTCAGGAGTTATATTAAAAACTATTTTGTTCAACAGTCATCAAATAAAGCGTGCACATCCATTTTAGGGGCTGCACAATTAACCGATAATCACTGTTCCAGACGCCACAATTATGTAATCGTTCAAAGCGAGTCCACTTACGTTATTCGGTGTGCCTAAGATGTGTTTTTTCTCTCTTTCTTCAGGTTCTTTTAGTTTAACATTATAATACCATAAATAGCTTTTTTATTGAAAGAAAATTTGAGGTTAATATTATAGAAAAGCAATAAAGGATTTTAGTTAGTGTGTTCATGTAAAAATATGGCATGCAGTTGCTTCAAACAATGTATAAACATGACTCAGTGTGATAATAGTAATTACAATTTTATGGGAATAATCAACGATTATGATTTGTGTCATAATTCTGTAGCCCTAATCCATATTTACTACTAGTCATCGCCCTGGATTGGGTTTTGTTGACAGCTGATGCTAGTCAAAAAATATCTAATTATATTTATTTTAAATAGATTTAAAAATGGATAATTTTTTTTTTTTTAAAAACGTGCAAAGTAAACATACGTGTACTTTATTTTTCATAAATAAACATTTAACAAAAAGTAGCTAAATATTGCAACCAGCAGGGCACACAGCATTCTGGGAAGTTTGTGTGCATTGGGAATCTTATTTTTTTAAAGGTCAAGGTGACTCGCTAAGAACAGAATCAGCCGGCCACTACTTCATTTCTAACTAAACTTAATTTCTGGGAACACCTTCAGCCAATGAACTCATAATTATGCACAGAATAAGATCTGTTAAGACGTACCACAAGCATCGAGCCTTTCCTTGGTTTGAAGACCACGAACGACGCCTCGATGTTGAGGTGAATGAAACCTTGATCATCATAAATATCTCCGTACCGTCCCACGACTTTAATCTTGTCATATGCCAAAGGAACACCTTTCAGACTGCAAAAACATCGGAGCAGAGAAGAAAGAGTGGCAGTTACATATTTTTTATTAAGTTTCAGCTGATTATTGTAATTTAAAAATGTGGTCTGGGGATAAGAGGGCTCTGAGATTATAGTAAACAAATATTTAAAATCACATTTGGTTTTTTTAAACTACTAAATATTTCATAAGAATTAACACGCCTATAAAATTGGTCAATAAAAGTGTGATCAAAATGCATAAGAACTACAACGAAATGAAAAATAATGCAACAATTAAACCTTTATGCATACTTTCCAAATAACACAAGGTTACGCAGATCTGAAAAAATACATAAAGCTGAATACAAGCATCTAGACAGCAAATAAGGATATTTAAGTATGAAATATAGATGATATAATTATGTGTCTCCTCCCGTTCGTTGTAGAAATGTAAACATTTAAACAGTGAGTGCAATAAAACTGCATGACAGATTATTAGCAGGTCAATAAAAACAAAGATTTAGAAATATGCATAAGTAGAGCATACCGTTTCAATCAAAAGTTCAAATTTTACCAAAGTAAGACAGATCATATCCCCCATTCTAGAGCAAAATATATGATTGATATTATTAGCTGATTGAAGACACAGTTTACAAACAATGAAAACTTTCCAGGGGCCTGTTCCATAAACCAAGATTAGAGTATAAGCCAGGCTTATTTCAGTTAGTCTCACTTAATGCCAGTTTATTTGTATTAAAATAAGTCAGACTATCTGCCATAAGCCTAACTTATTTGGTAAACTTGTTTTATGGAACAGGCCCCTGGTATAGCGAAAAAGATGGATATTTGTTTACATGTTTTGTAATCTGCCTCAATTCTACACAAAATCAACCTATAGTGCACGAGTTTAATTCTGTCCTTAGGCTGTAAGAGTAAGACAATCTTACAAAGGGGTCAGAATCCTATTATTATATTATTATTTATGGTGTTCAAAGGGCATGTTAGTGCTTTTTAACCCCTATTAGGTACCTTTGGGAAGTCACACGTAACCTAAGGAACTAATGCACTGACGCACACTTATGCATGATGTTGTTGTTGTTGTTGTTGTTGTTAGTCGGTGGCGTTACCTTTACTGAACCTGCTCACTGTCTCGTTTTCAGGAGGCGCTTTTACCTGCTGGAGAACTTGAGCAGCTCCGCGTTGAGCTCCTCTTGAATACCGGCTCGTTTCTTGCGCAGGTACAGCGGCGGCAGCGACACGTGTCTCCGGTGCGACTCCAGCACGAGGCACGAGTACCGCGCGCTCAGCAGCCGCACCGCGTCCGCGAACGACGGGATGAGGCACGGAACCGGAGCCGAGGCGTTTCCACCGGTGATCGGCGCTACGGTCGACACCTCCGCGGGGTTTGAGACGGGGTTCGGAGCTCCGTCCTCCTGCGTCCAGTTCGCCATACCGTACACATGTGGAGGAGCACGTGGTCTGTTCCCTCGCTGGGCGCATGCGAAGAGCGAGGAGTGACGCGCGGCCTCTGGCGGAGAGGAGGAAAACTACACAAACATTATTTAGTTTTGGGCAATAGTAAGAAACTATTTAAAATGTATTGAAATAATTAACTTAACTATAATTATAATTAGCAATTATAAAGAAAAATATGAAATTGTATAATACATTCAAAATAATCTTTTCGATTTTTCTGTTATTTTTGTAAATAGTAAGGCTTTTTAAAAGTTCAAATTAACTTCATTAATTATAATTATAATTAACTAAAAGAAAATAAGGAAATATAAATCTTAAATAACTAATTAATAAAATAATAAAATACACATTTTTTATTTTGTTTTGATGAATATAAGTTAATTCACTTTCTTAATCATGATTATAATTAACTCAAATAAAAAGATGAATAATAATTACATATAAATTATTAATCTGCAAAAATAAAACAAAATAAAATATCTTTTTTGATATTTTGTCTCCCATTTTGTAAATAGTATGGCTATTTAAAAGTAAAAAATAAAGACTTTATTAATTATAATTAACTAAAAATAAAAATATAATTCAATATAAATGATAAATAAATAAGTTAATAAATAAATAAAATGTGATGTTGCTTAAGTTATTTCAGCTGTTGTTGATAAAGGCAGCTAAATGTTTTACATGTTAATAGCAAGGAATTATTTAAAAGTAAAATAAAGAATAATAAAAATCTAACATAATTTACACTTCATGAAAAACAATAAAAATAAAAAAGAAGACTAATAACTTTAAATAACTTAACTGAGGACTTAAATGCTAAATTGATCAAATTAAATATTAAATTGTACAGTTAGTCTAGTATGTACAGTATATTGAAAAACAAAGGCTATATTGAACAAAACATCTTTGGTGTGTGAATTAAAAGTTCTTTGTGTGTTAATGTCTTCATCATCAGTCATAATATCACAAATTACATCTGACATCTTTATTTCGTTTTTATATGAAGCCTCTATATAAAAATACTGTAAATTAATAAATATCTTTACAGGCATTTTAAAGTGTGCATTTATACGATCAGGATAAAAGCATTCAGTATACCGTACAATATCAGGATTACAATTTCAGATTCAACATTCCCTTTATCTAGATACAGGGAGAGAGAAAGAGATACAGAAAGAGAGAGAGAGAGAGAGAGAAGATCGTCTGCATGCTTATGTTGACTCAAATATCTGTTTTCTGAACGCTGGTCGTCAAGGTCATCAGCTTTGACCTCTCCTGAGGTCATCAGGTAACTGGACACTGATTGGCTGTCTGTCTGCTCAATACTGTTATCTGACGCTCTGTCTACAGGATGTCCTGCGAACGCCATCTATGCTTCTACTGTCAGCTCAACTCAACCAATCAGAGTGAAGAACTGTCAGCCTGACTCAGCCAATCAGGTGGAAGAACTGTGCTGTTAGGAGCGAGTGGGCAGCGAGCTGTCATGGCGAGGCGCTTCGGCTGTTGTAGGAGATTTGAGAGATGCCATTGCTGGTGTTATCCAAAACCTCCTGCAAACAGACAAACACACGGCTGAGTTTGTGAGGAGCTTTCGCTACGAGATGCACATTCAAACAGGCAGGAGAGAGAGAACCTTCATTTTTAGCTACTGTATGAGCGAGATGAACTTGTTTGTGCGTCAGATGTGGAGAAATGTAGCATTGCATCACTTGCTCCCAATGGATGCTCTGCAGTGAATGGGTGCCGTCAGAATGAGAGTTCAAACAGCTGATCACAATATCATCACAATAATCCACACCACTCCAGTCCATCATCTGGAGAAGACAAAAGCTGCTTGTTCGTGAGAAATAATTCATCATGACAACATTTTTAACTTTAAACCATCGTTTCCTGCTTAAATTCGAGTCCAAGCAGTTACAAGCAAAACTGTTCTAAAAAAATAAGTGGGGGGATTCTGATCCACACATTATTATAGACTCATATTTTGGGCAGAAGCGATGGTTTGTCGTTAAAAACACCTTAATGATAGATTTGCTTCTTACAAACACACAGCATTTTTCTTCTCAAGATGTTAATTGATGGACTGAAGTGTGGCGGATTACTGTGATGTTTTTATTTACTGTTTGACACCCACTCACTGCAGACACATTACATTTCTCCAAATCTGATGCAGAAACAAACTCTACAAAATGCTTATATATCAACAAAACGATGCAAGAAGTTTTGTTTATTTGATGTTTATTTATTTTTTTTATATGAATGCAAACTGAGTCAGGTTTAATGTAATGTTGAGTGCATGCGTATGAGGCACACCGCCACCACAGACTGCACAAACATACCAGCTCTTGGCGTACCTTCTCTGCCATTTCGTGCGAGTGATGCAGTGAATGTTCTCTCTCCAGAAACATGCGCTGCTGTTCGCTGCTGGCCAGTCTGCAGGTCAGCCATGTGGACAGCGTGCAGCTGCTGCTGCCCAGACATGCCAGGGACATGATGGCCAAATGAAGAGACCGCATGGCGTCTGGACGCTTCACTAGTGCACGGACGAACTGGAAGTTCAGGATTCCGCCGATTAACCCACAAATGCAGCAGGAGGAAAATAATATCATCTGAGAGAGAAAAACATAATGTTAGCTGTTTTTATGTGCATATTGCATGCATACAACATTAAAATGATAATGCGTATGCCATTAAAATAATAACAAACATTGCATACATATAGAAAAATAACAATGCACACAGCATGCAAACATTAAAATAATATTTTATATTGCACGCATACATCATTAAATTAAGAATGCATATTGCACGAAAACATACATTAAATAATAATGCATGTTGCTTGCATACGCTATTTTATATATATATATATATATATATATATATATAATATTAAATGCGCACATTATTGAAATGATGTATATTGCATGCATAAAATATTATAAGAATAATGCATGAAACATGAAAGCAATAATGAATATTTAATGCATTCATCATTTAAATAATGCATTATTGTACTTCATCTATTTGCATCTTCAGATTTTAGTTACAATGCATTTTTATAGTCGATTTAAAAAAAATCAAGTGTGTTTTATTTCCACTTCAGTAACACTTACATGCACCAAAGTTTACAGTTTTATTCCCATTTATATTCTGAATGTTTTTACTGTGGGGTTTGTTTGTATCATTCTGCTACTTTTATTATTGCACTTCATCTATTTGCATCTTTAGGTTTTAGTTACAGAACAAATCTTTATAGTGTGTTTCTAAAAATAAGTTTTATCTCTATTCAGTAACACTTACATGAACCAATGTTTACAGTTTTATTCCCATTTATATTCTGGAAGTTTTTACTGAGGGGTTTGTTCATACGTTATTCACCTGATTTGGATAATTGCACTTTACCTATTTGCTTAGAGATCTTTAAAGTCAATTTCTCTTTAAATGAGTTTTCATCTCTGCTTCAGCTGCATTTACATACACCAACATTTACAGTTTTATTTCTATATGTATTCTGAAGATTTTTCCTGAAGGATTGCTTCATATGTTAGTTAAAAGCTGTAAAAGATGTTATTTATAAAAAAATATGGTTAAAATGTCAATTTTTCTACCATTAACTCGAACATGCCAGCAAAATAAAACAATACTTTTTATTTTGGCTTTATCTAATATTCATGTGGGAATTACAGTTTTTCAACATATTTGCTGCCTCATATATAATACAGCAATGCTCAGCTATATGGTCTGAAAATGTATGCAAATTTGTGTATATGAAATCCTATAATTCATCATTTGCATATTTTGTTATATTTTTGTAATGCAAAACAACTTTTTTAATGTACTATAATAAATCAGCATGAGTCCATGATATTTACAGTATTAGTTAAAATTTTACCTTATTCATTTGTAGTGTCTAACATTAAAAAGTCACAAATTATAGATATTTACAACACAGTCATCAAAAATGATGAGCTGAACAACCTTTTCTATGAATGGAAATGCTCACTCTTAATTTTGGACCTTCCTAATGCACCCTACATACTGCAAAAACAAGTGGAATGATATCATTTCCACACCCTTATTAGTGCACTCAATTTATCATAGGAGCCAACAATTTCTCCAGTGCACCATACCCAGCAGTGACTGTAGCAGTAACAGCGTATTAAAAATGGGTGTGCCATAACGTGATAATGTGCGACTGCTGTGGAGTCAGAAGTCTCTTGTGTAATTTGAGGTCAGATCTGTCCTGAAGTGTTGAGGTGGCAGTTTTCTGCACTGTCTGGACGTGGTCTGACCGATTATAAAATCACAGAGCAGCACAATCTATTCTCCCAGTACACAATGGTTTCATCTTCATCCTCCGTATACAGTATTTCTGCTGTGCTGTACGCTTCCCAATTAATATGCTGTGACCTTTATGAACATGGAAACCAATCAGAACACCTTAGCAAATTCATAGCAACACCCCTAGAATTGTGGTCATTTAACAACTTTGATCATTTAACTGATATTTTCTGATTGTGTGATTTTTCCTTTCTGATAATACTTTACTTATTGATTTCAGTCCACAAGAAATAATTAAACTATTAAAGCATTTGTAATAGTTGATAATAATTTTTATAATGTATAAAAGTAGCAGAATGATGTACGAACAAACCCCTCAGTAAAAACTTTTAGAACATTGATAGGAATAAAACTGTAAGTTTTGGTAGATGCAAGTACTGCTGAAGTAAAGATAAAACTCTTTTTGAGAAAACAACGTTTAGAAATATGTTAATCTACAGACGTAAAGTAGAATAATACTTAAATGTGTGGTTTGTATATTTTCTTTCTATTAGTCTGAAAGAAGACATGTTCTGAGAGTAGTACAGCCCAAAGTAACAATGGTTTTTCCATGCAGGGTCTTTGCTTGAATCACAAATTTAGATTAAAATTAAAAATTGAAATGCATATGATCTTGTTTATTTTTGAAAGATTTCTTGCATAATGTTTCACATTCAGTTTTTAATTATAGAAGGGAATAAGCATTTTCATTCGCCCATTCTGTAATCTCCTTAAATTACAGTATTATCAATACTGCTAAAACGGCATGCCATCTCTCATATTATTTTACTGTAAGAAAAAAAACGTACTCAGCATACTATTATGCTAGTATTCCATTCATACAGCAGCTCATATCATGTTACGCACTGAAGAGAAACAGCCAAAACACACTTTTTACAGTATGTTTGCTGTTTAAGTATCTTAACCCTGCTGAGATGAGACTGTTTCCACTGGGACTACAAGTCAATATAATTTACAGATAAAATGCTTAAGTGTTCTTGAGTAGTTCCTGATGTTACTGTCAGGAATTCTGCACCATTACAGGCTGATGGGGAGGCTTTCCTTTTAGCCGTACAATAACATTACAGGCACTGCATAGAGGCCCGTGAAACAAAATCAATCAGCAGCAGAGAGCAAGAGATAAAACAAGAAACGGTAAAGTGTGTTTGAGGACAAAGCTGAAAGCTTGTATACAAGAAATCAAAGGTAAACAAGTGATGATATGAAAAGAGACAAGTGGAGAGTAGGATGGGAGAGACGTGAAACCTCTCAGACTAGCGTTTCACTTCAGTATGGATTTGTGATTAACACTCTCCGCTTGGGCGGCTCACTCCACTCACAGGTGGCTAATTCAATCTCATCTCTCCAGTGAAGTATCCTGGGATATTTACACACACACACACACACACACACACACTCTCTGTGAGCTCCTCTCAGATGTCCACACTCGTCATAAAGAACGTGTGATACAGATGCATTGTCTAATTAAATATGCACTAATCTGTGTAAATTTAGAAATCTAAACATTATTAATTTTGTTAATATATTAAAGTTTTGTAGGGGATTTTGGATATGTATATTTATTAAATCTGTTTTGATTTATGTGGGTATATATATATATATATATATTTATATATATATATATTTTTTTTTTACTTAATTTTTGAATCTAATTAATGCACAATTAGATTAAAATTAATTTAAATGCAAAATAACCATATAAATGTGCAAGATAACAACCTGACACTTTTTCACTGAATTACAGTATACTACCGTTTGAAACATTTGTTGCATAGTGTTTAAAGTTGTCATGTTATTTATTAATTTTTTTGGGGTGTGTGGGGGGCATAGGGAATATCTCTTTCATCACTGCATTAACAAACAAAAAAACTTTTGTAATACTTTAAAAATAGTAAATATTACACAATTACATAGTAGTTTATACAGCAGTCTCATACGGCCAATAAAAACTATTTATAAATTAAAAATAGCATTTTAAAGTGAGTTTTTCCATTCTAACACAAACAAATCATGAATATGTGTGGTTAGATGTGTGTGTTAGTACACTAAAGAGAATGCTTATGGTATTGGTGCAAACAAAACCATATTATGCAACCATTTTAATAGTGTATTACAGTACAGCGTGTGCTCTATAGTAGAGTAAGTACACTATACAGTAGTAGTACAGCAAAGTATGTGTACTTGCACAGCAGAATGTGTTTATGAGAATACTGAAGTGCATACTCACAATGAGTCCTGTCCTTTTCCGTGCACACAGCATGCCACACAGTCCACAGATAAGAAACTATGAGACAGAAAACATCATATTTCAGCATCTTAGAAATTAACCGATTAAAAAACACACAGAAACAGTGTAAAAAAGAGTGCAAATCATAATAGACTCACACCTTACAAGAATTCAACTGGACATGAACACACACAAATGAGGTTATGTGAGTTAATGAGGTAAAGATATCACATACACCCTGAAAATGTGACAACTGTGTGAAAACCCCGAAGTTATTCAAAGTTATGACACATCACAAAGTGTGTCATTCTGTTCTAGGTCAGATTTCCTTTACAAAAAAATACTGTACTGTACCATAATACAATATAAATTATATCACTGCGCATTCATATTTAATGGTATTTCCATGGCACATTAGGGTAGTTATAGAAATGCCATGGTACTTAGTGAATGTGCACTTGTAAAGTATATTTTTAAACAACTGGCCGATAATATAATATTATTGAAATAAAAGGCCATTTCAGTGACTTAACAGTTTCCTGACTGTTTCTGAACACACTTATACACTTTCAAATAAAGTGCAATTGTAATGTCAAATTAACATTTTAAAATACATTTAAAATCATTATGGATTTAAAGAAGTACACTTTGGTATCATTCCAAAGCAAATGTGAAGTGATTGACTATAATTGAACTTCAACTTGTTATTTGATTGCAGTTATAATATTTCAAACCTACTGAATTGCAATATTGGCCAGTTTACACATTTTAAGTATGAAATTGCATATAATAAACATTTAAGGGTGTGAAAATTGCGTTTAATGTAAACTGAAACTATAACCTATAATGCGAATAACATGCAATTAAGCAGCTATCCCAAAACATTACATAAGTACTCGTTTTAAAAGTGTACTAAAGTATTGTTTGTGTGTGCACCCGCAGAATTCTTCCTAATTTGGGAGAAACCGAATAAGAACCTTCGGTGAACGTTGCCTGTAGGTTATTTTTGATTAATTGAGGTTAATTATACATTGTCAGGTGATTAGCAGCTTTAATATAATCAGTAAATCTGCCCAATTTTTGTTTTTAGTGTTAGAGAGTTTTGGTAGATTCGGATCAGTTGTTTGTGCTGAAGAAGACTAGAAAAGTGAGACGTACACACACTCCGCTCCATACCGGAGAAGCGTCGCCCTGCTGGGTCTTGTGCTCCGCTTTCGCCCGGCAGATGCCCACCGTGCCCAGGACGATGCTGGACACCCCGAGTCCTATCTCCAGCACCGACAGAACCAACAAACTCCAGATGATCTTCCGGCTGGAGCACATCTTCGCTCGGGCATCCTTCCTGACCGGTGCGCAAAACGCTTCACTCCATGTCTTCACAGATAACCCAAACGCATAAGATCCAGGAAAGTGCGCAGACGAGCATAAACTTACTCTCCAAAACACAGCAGCAGTGCACAAGTCAGTGCGCAAAGGTGCTCTCCATGATGCGTAAACGCCAGCAATTTACCTTTACCCTCCTCCTCACTCTGTTTACCATGCTTCTGCTCCTGCCCCATGCGTTTTCCCTCAGTCTGACAGGACAAGCTCCACCCACTGTCACCGTCCAATTTCTTTACAGTGCTGCAGTAGAATGGCTCTAAAATACTTTTATTATCGTCTTTTGATCATATACTGTACTTGACATAATCCCTTAGAACGGCAATTGTTCCAAATCGAATCTGGAGGGGAAAGGTGCAACTCTGTCCAACAGCGGAGCAGGTGTCCTGACGCGGTTATTGCGCAATGGTGCGTAAAAGCGCTGATTGTGGTAAATGCTCCCCGGTCAGTTTATTGCATAAAACCAGTGAGTTGGACGCCTAAAGGCACATGTCAGCACTGCGCATTAAGACGCTCAATCACATTTTATTTGAAAGGTTTTGAGTGGAGCGAATCTATAATAGCTGGGCGCATAAAAGTCCTCTATATAGGATGCTGAAGCAAAAAGCATGCTTTTTGTAGCGTTTGGATGCTCTGTGATTATATTTGTGGAATTTCCCACGCGAAACCGCTTGCTAAATACATTTAGAGTGACATTTTTGTAAAAGCTGATGGAAACTGCTCTAGAGCTAAGCATTACAGTGCATCTCCAAGAGCGATAACCAACATCATCTACAGCATTTTGGGCTCACAAATTTGTTTATTTGCATTAAAATATCACTTCCTCACAGGCTGGTCAGAAAAGGAAACTGATTTTCTTGGGCGAGGGGAAATGATTGGATAAGTATTTCATCTATCCTGCTACATGGCCTCTCTAAATGATTCCTGATTAGGTTTCATATGGAGAACTTTGGAAGAATAGAAAGCAAAGCACTGAAAACGCCATGCAATTGCTCTGTGAATGTCTATAATGGGCCACAGCACACACTCCTCACAACATGAAATAACATGACATAGACCCAGGCACAGTTCTTCTGTGGTGAAGCCTGTCCTCACTGCAGTGTGCTGGATGTGGGTGAGATGGGTTTGTGTTTTCAGTGTGTCTGCAGCACATCACACACACTTCATTCCTGAACTCAAAAAAGCAACTTTCTGCAGAAGGATTTTTGTGTTACTGTAACAGCGGAAACTGTTAATTTCACTGCAAGTATTTGAAGTATAATTGTATGTGTTTATATTGGACTTGAATTGATATTCTTTAGTCAGCAGAAAACACAATACCAGTCACACAATAGCAAGCTTTGTCCATCTCGCATTGATTTCCAATAAACAGTCGATACAAAGAGCTCGAAAACACATATTGTATTGCAAATTTTAGTTAGTTTGTGATTGGGGGTTTTCCTTTACTGACAGAAAAATCAATATTGTTGACAAGTAAACTAATAGCTTTTACCAGTTCTGATATAACATTACAAAACACTAAAATTATGCATATATAATTACACACATGCATGCATTTATTCAAGAAAAATAGGTTATGTTTCTATGTTAAATACATTTATATATGATGTCAATTATTATTTAAACAAACCTTTTATTTTGGATGCGATTAATTGCAATTATTCATTTACAGCACTAATATAATTACAATGGAATTATTTTGCCATTAGCATAGAAGTGTATATCTTCGTTTAAGACTACATATATCACTTAAATATTTTATTTAAAAATCGAATCTTTTTACAATGGCAGTATTTTTCCATTTGCATACAAGCTTGACATCCATGCAGCTTCCAAACTGCTGATAATGCTGTCAGGATATCTGATCTGCTTCCTGTGGTATAATTCGTCGCACCGCACAGAGCCCGGTGTCTGTTAATCAGCTCGGGAACATCAGCTGTCCGTAATCTCGCCAGTGATTCGATAACAAGACGCCCCCATCTGTCTGCTGAGTCATCAAACTAGCGCTTCTTCTGTGCTTTCCTCCCTCTCTGTCTCCAGTGTTTGCAGGGTTTTGGGAATGTGAAAGTGCCCTGAACAAGGATGTAACTGTGATTGACCACCGGTACGATGCATTCATTTGGAAATGAACTAGCTAGTCACGACTGTTTCCCGAACACGGTCCCATTTCCATTGTTTGAACCACATTAGGGCCAATATTCATGACATCACACGAGGAATAACTCATGCTATTAAACTGATTAGAGATCTCCAAGATGCTGCTGTATTGAACATGACACCTATTGACTAATTTATTATTTTTGTTCATTGTCATTTTGCTTTATATGATCTTTGAGTCATCGCGGGTTTCTCTTACGTCATACTCCGAGGTTCCCTTAGCCTTTTATACTGCATGGGCACTTTTCAAAAACAGCGTTTAGAATGGACGTGCAAAAATATATAACTAACACGCATTTTATATTTAGATAAAATGTAAGATAAAGATAGGAACTGCATGTTAGTTTGCTTCTTGCGCTCAAGAGCATATTTATTCAAGCCCATATCTCTTACTAACAAGAAACTATGCTTCTAAGCAAAGGCCCAAATCTGTAGTTCTAACCACATACGTTTTTGACGTTGACTGCAAATGTTTGTTTGAACTTTGCTTTCGGAAAACAACAAAAAAACATCTTTAACAAATAGCAGCCTACATGCAGAATTTCGGTTAATTTCGGTGATGCGCTCTTGAAAGCGGCATCCAGTTTGTTTCCTTCATTTAAAAAAGCACAACGGTATTTTGTGTTTTAGCTGTGGTTTATTTTAACTGTACACAAATGTAAAAATATAGTTCCAGCCATTGCCTTATTCTTGAACGAGTATTGTAAGCTGTTTCCACTTTTAGAAGGGGGAAAAAATCCAGTGATCCCACGGGCGCCACACGCAGTTACGCATCAATAACTCGACAACTTTCATCTTCAGAGCAAAATCAATACATTATACATTTCAACTCAAATGAGAAAATAAATGTATGTTTGAGACATAACTTGTCGTAATTTTAAAATATTTTCTAAATATGATGATGATCAGATAATGTTCAGTGCTTTGCTACAATCTGCATTGTTAAAAGCGCTATATAAATAAAATTGACTAGAACCGCGTGATTGGGTCATGTTAACCACCAGTCAATGACATCCAGACAAGACTCCGGATGCTAGTTTAATTTAAGACTCAATATGAACTCAGTATGAATCATTTTCATATTAGAGAACAGATGAGGTGGAGCTGCTTCAGAACAGAGAGAGTCAGAAATTTGTTCTCCGAGATATTGGTGATAGTAGTAGTAACTACTACTAAGCCAAAGTTACACCCTTGGTAACCGTTGACCTAGAAATAGCAGGGTGGGGGTAATTGTAGAACCTGCGACTAGGAGTAAAGAAGGAGGAAAGTATAGGGTGTATTGTTTGCACTTCAGGTGTACTTCTGCACTATCTATCACACAGTTCTGAGTGCTGTGTCAGTGCTGTATTGTCCAATACTTGATCACTTCTTGTTTGTCACATTGCCATTCTCAATGCCTTAAAGGGTCATGAACTGCCTCTTTTTTTATCATCAACATCATCATTTAATTGTAATAAGCTATTTTATATCCTGTTTTTAACCCCCTCAGCAGAACGCTCTGTTTGAATAGTTTGTGGACTCAGAAGAAAAGTCAAGTCACCTTTTTTACGTAGCGCTTTTAATAGTGTATATTGTTTAAAGCACTAAACAGTATTTTTGAAGAAAGTTTGTAACCAGGCTGTTTTGGTCACCACTGACTTCCAAGAAGAAAAAATACGGTGGAAGTGAATGGTGACCCAAAACAGCCTGGTTACAAACCTCTTTAAAAATATCTTCATTTGCGTTCAGCAGAACAAAGACATTTGGAACTACTCCAGTGTAAATGATGACAGAATATTCATTTTTGGTTGAACTATTCCTTTAAGTTAAAGTTTTTGATCTATCATTTTGAATTTCAGTAATAAAAAGGGATTTTAACAGTTATTTGAGCATGAGTTGAAGGCAGCATGTTTGTTCTTTAGAGAGAACAGAGAATCCCTTCCAGTGCTAAAGATCAGAATGTTTTTGAGAGAGTGTAATTTGCCTCCCGTGGCAGTTCTGTCCTGTCGTTTGTCCTCCTGTGTCTCAGTTTGGCTCTTTGCACCATATTAACTTCCATTAGCATCACCGCAGTAGGACAGAAGAGCTGCTTCCTATACACAAGCTCTCACATCCTCCATCTATTTATAACCACCGCAGCGCAGTCCGTTTGTGTCTGTTCATCCTCCTCTTTTCTCTTCCTCACACTTTCTCTCCATGTGAGGTGCAAGGGTCTACTGTAGGGATGCATGGATTTGAAATTTTTTGCCAATATGATATTTTACCACTTTGGATGATTAACAGGCCTATACATAGATATCATTTATACACACACACTTATATATGTGTGTGACATTTTCTTAGAGGTTTTAACTTTTTAATCATTTTTAATCATTAAAAAGAACTGCATTTTTTTGGCATAAAACTTTTTTCTTGAATTTCTAACATTCTTAAATTTCAAGACAAGTTTTTATCTGCTATATTTTTGTAAATCTGTACCTCACAATTTAGATGTTTCTGTTCAGAACTGCAAGTTTATAACTTACAATTCAGCGTTTATCTCACTTTTCTCAAAATTGTAAGAAATTTTTGAAATACAAATGTTTTCGTCTTTTGTAAAAGTGTAACGTGTCTTCATAACATTTCCATTAATATCCATAAATATTCATTAAAATATTTATTTCCAATTGTAGTTATATATTTGAAATAATACAATTACAATAATAATAATTAATTAATTATATTTAATTTATTTATTTAAATTGTATTTTAAGCATCAAAATGCTTTACATTATGCAGGTTTTATTAATTTGGGCAATCATTGGTTGTATTGTGAACAAAAAAAAGATAGATAATGTATAAAGTTGATTATAAATCATTTGTTTGCAGTTTCGTATTGGTTTTATCATGTAATGCAATGGCATCCATATATTTTTAAGTGTCTAAATACGTTTATGGGGCCACTGTCACATTATTTGACTGTAACTGCATTATGTTTTGACTCTTTGCATCATTATACAAGAGCTCATTTTCCCTGCGATAACTGTCAGTTTTGTCACACTGGAAATATGCCCATGTCACGGATCGCCCTGGAGCCCTGTTTAATGGTCCACAAGGGAGTGCTTGAATCTGAAGGGGTCCTGCCAACATGCGGTTTTATTGGCACATAGCGAGAACATCACTGCCTGTGAACACATGGGACCAGGTTATAATGATACACTGTTGCTAACAACCAGCCTCAGTTAGGTTTAGAGTTGTAAATGTAATTTTAGTGAGAAATGGATTGGTGCTTTGTTGTGGGTTCATCTTGCAATCCATAATTGTCAGTGCCTCGTTGTAAAGTGAAGCTATTTCTATGTCTCTACCAGTTGTGGACGACATCACAAACACTGGACTGGAGTTAATGTACAGACACACATGTTACTCCAGTAAAAGTAAGTAGCCTACTGCTCCTACATTTCCACTTGAGCAAAAGAACAAAAGTGATTAGCCTATTATGATTTACGTCTTTATGTCATGTGAAATCCTTTTGATTGGCTCACGGAATCACTAAGATCAATTCACAAATGAATCATTATTTGTGGACCAGATCAACTGCTTCAAGAATCAGTTTAAACGCTGAAACTAACATCACTATCGGGATTGTGGTTTTGACTTTTTTTTTTTTTTGAATAATGCGGTAGTTTCTCTTTCTCTTTGAATTCATATTGGGGTTTTTTACTCAGAATCAGGCATAAACAAGTCAGTGAGATTGATAATGTGACATTTGCTGACTCATTGAATCACAGCGAATGATTCATTTAATGTATTTTGCAAACAAGTTCAACTGGATCACAGAATAGAGTCAATTAAAGGTTCCAAAAAATGGATTGATATAGTATTTTAGATTGTTTTCTGATAACTATTTAGAAGGTATGTGGCTTACATATGGGCAAAAAATCTCCAGAAATGGTTTTACACGTTCATTTACAACTTTAAAATGAGTATTTAAAATGAAATGATCTGTTTTGGAAGGGTCATGAATAACAATGTCGAGCTCTGCTCTGATTGGCTGTTTCACAGTGCAGCTAATTTCAATAGCTCACACAGCATGAAAGAAACAAATATACAGTGGGTACAAAAAGTATTCAGACCCCCTTACATTTTTCACTCTTTGTTATATTGAAGCCATTTGCTAAAAATCGTTTAAAAGTTATTTTTTTTCCTCATTAATGTCCACACAGCACCCCATATTGACAGAAAAACACAGAATTGTTGAAATTTTTGCTCCCATTTATTAAAAAAGAAAAACTGAAATATCACATGGTCCTAAGTATTCAGACCCTTTGCTCAGTATCTAGTAGAAGCACCCTTTTGATCTAGTACAGCCACGAGTCCTTTTGGGAAAGATGCCACAAATTTTTCACACCTGGATTTGGGGATCCTCTGCCATTCCTCCTTGCAGATCCTCTCCAGTTCTGTCAGGTTGGAAGGTAAACGTTGGTGGACAGCCATTTTTAGGTGTCTCAAGAGATGCCCAATTGAGTTTAAGTCAGGGCTCTGGCTGGGCCATTCAAGAATAGCCAAGGAGTTGTTATGAAAGCACTCTTTGGTTATTTTAGCTGTGTGCTTAGGGTCATTGTCTTGTTGGAAGATAAACCTTCGTCCCAGTCTGAGGTCCTGAGCCCTCTGGAGAAGGTTTTGGTCCAGGATATCCCTGTACTTGGCCGCATTCATCTTTCC
>JAUMHI010000064.1:18259093-18285132 GCA_032359435.1 Enteromius unitaeniatus
ATTTAATTTAATTTAATTTAATTTAATTTAATTTAATTTAATTTAATTTAATTTAATTTAATTTAATTTAATTTAAATACAGTCAAATTGCATGGTGACCAGTGGCTATCAAAAAATAAAAACAAATTTAATACAAAATTTAAATAAAATAAAAATTCAAAAGTAGTGTAATGTATTATTATTTTATTTATTTATTCATTGTATGTGTAGGGTGACCAGTGGCTGTCAAATCTACATAAAAGTAGTATTTTATTTTATCTTATTATTTTCCATGCTGCTGTAAAAGAAAGTTCCACCAATCAGAGCTCGGCAAGGAACGCTGCTAATGATCTCAATACAAACTCAAAAACGTATTTTTGTACAACTTTTAATTGAAGTTAAAAGTTTAACTTTTAGTTTTATATTTAAAACTCATGTCTAATTGCAGTTCTTCAAAGCCGTCGTGTTTTTTCATCCAATTCTCAAATGTTTCTTTCTTCATACTGCTGTGATTCCCCTGCTTGATTTGGTTCATGACTCTTTAACAAAGCCTTTTTAAGTCCATCTGGTGAAAAATTAATAGAAAAGTACTTCCAGAAGCAACAGCGCTGAACAAGCGGGCGTCACAAATGCACTGGATTACTGTGAACACATTTGTTTTGACAAACCGAGACGTGACTCACTATTATGTTTGTCGAGCTGTATTTATTTTTTTTTTTTTTAACTTTTTTTTAACTTTTCTTCTAAACAGGATCTGCTGGACTTGATTCCTGGAAGTTACGTGGGCCGACTCTTTCCCAAAGCATCCAATCTAAAAGATTTAGTAGTGCATGCCTACAAGGTAAACAGCATTGCTTTCTCTTTCAGTCCGCTCAAGGCCAATGTGATTAGAAGTGCAGAAGGTCCCAAACATTTCAGACCGCTTGCTTTCGCTTTAACGGGAAAAGCACCGGCGGTAATGCCAGAGTCTGTTCCTGCATGCGTTTAAAGAGGGGAATAATCTGGTGGCAAGCACAACAATGCATTGTCCTTTATGAAATGCAATGATTTCAGCGAACAGAAGCCTGCATTTATAAACGGTCTCTGAGCACCGGGCCAAAAAATGCTGAAAGCTTCAATCAGAGCCGCTATTTTTATCCTGCCCTTTTCCCAGTGAACCTGCTTATATACCAGAGACAATGGGCTCTCCTGTCTTCTCTGACAGAAGCTGCTGTCGGACGTGGAGGTGCAGATCGATCTGGAGGACGGCCAGGAGCGGGATCAGCGCTTCCGGGTGAGCGTCACGGCCCTGTGTCCCGAAGGATCCACGCTCGCCGGAAACGCCAAGTGCTCCGGAGTGCGGCCCGAACAAACAGTACGTCTGCTTCCAGCGCGCTGCACAGAGATGCTGGCTTTGATAGGAAAGTGCAAATTATAGGACTGGATCAGCCAAAAATAATGTTTGCTCACCTGTGTGCTCACCAAGACCAAAAAAGTAACACAGAAATATTCCATAGACTTTGTATTTTATTGTAGACAATGTAAGTTCTTGGTGACCAGTGGCTGTGACATAAAAAGTAGTGCATATTTTGTATTAGTTTAAATTAAATTAAAATTATTTTTATTTTATTTTATGTTCATTTATTTTATTTTAGACCAGTGGCTGTAACATGAAAAGTAGTGCATATTTTTTATTATTTTAGTTTAGTTTATTATTAAATAAATTCTTTTATTCAGCAAGGATGCATTAACTTAAGACTGAAATAAGCTTTGATCACAGAAATAAACCACATTGTAAAATATATTGACATATAAAACAGCTATTCTAAATTACAATACGATTTCCTATTTTGTTGTACTTTTTTGGAGCTTGATAGGCTTTACATTGCATGGAGAAAAACAGCCTTCTTTTAAGCATCTCCTTTTGTGTTCCAAAGGAAAACATCATCTGTTGTTTTTAGAGGATGATGAGTAAAGGTGAGCAGATCATGAAATCATAGTCTTTTTGGTCGAACTTTAAGGTTATACATGCCTTGGAGATTTCTTAGTTTAAAGTAAAGGTTTACAGTGTCTTTGGTTTCTTAAGAAATAGTTCAAGCTAATGGAAGTAATTACTCTGTTCTGCAGTGTTTTAAGAGCTGTTTCATATGATCATGTGACCTGTGTTGAAATATCCAGCACATTAGGAACATAGCAGAGAGACCGCAGGCACTAATCTAACACTGTTGCACCACAGCTAGATTTGGACATTTTCTGAAGAAAACACTCTTGTGTCTTGGTGCTGGGTTTTGCACAGGAAACACAATTCATATTTTCCTCAAGAAATATTGAAATATCTTGGTTAATACGGTAAATGTTTGGTCTTTTATTAAAGAAAGTAATACTTTTAATAAAAACCTGTTGTTATTGTAACTGAAACTAATACTAGCACTATTAAAATTAATTTTGCCAGCTGAAATAAATGAAAAATTATTAGATGAAATTTAGACATGAAAAGCTGATTAGCTGGCAGTACTAAAAGGAAAACATAATTAAATAAATAAAAAAATAGAGTATAAGTTTTATACAAATATGTAAATATGTTGGCAGTACTAAATTAACAAATTAAAATGGAAATAATAATGAAGCTATATATAATATCATAGAATTAATTAAATATGAATATTGGACAAACTGCTTAAACTTATATGAATCTTAATAGAAAATTTGAAGTAAAAAAAGATTAAAATAAAGTAGTAAAAAGCTAGTAGTAAAATAGCTAAATAAAAATATTAAATAAAATGTGTATAAATTGCAAAAACAAAATTACTAAAGTAAAAAGTGAAAATATAAAAAATAAATGCTTTAAATTAATAAATACTTTAAATGATTTAAAATAATAATAAATACCCCACATATATATAGTATATTGAGTAATGATTTATAATTAGTTTATAATTGCCAGGTTTATATATTAAATATATTTATTGATGGATTCTTTATACAAATTATATAAATATAAATATATACATATCATCTAATGATATACTGTATTTGTGTTTGTTCATATGTTTACAATAAATATTAACACATATTATGCAAACAAAAACGTTTATTTTAAATGCGATTAATCTTTTGACTGCACTATTAAATAGAAATATATACTAATATATAGTATTTCTGTTTCACAAAAGCTTCTTTGTGGCGTAAGGTTATAAAGAGTAAGAAAGAGGTGGTTCTTTAAAGAGCCCGTGACTGAATGGTTCTTCTGAAGCACCTTAGCAGGAGATGTGAAGTGCTCTGTGTTCTTCTGCTCTGAAGGTGCTCTTCAGGGTGACTGTAGGAATGAGCCGGTGTCCGGCGGTCGGCTCTGAGCAGGACGCTGTGATGACCGTCAGACCCGTGGGATATAACGAGTCGGTGAGGGTCCGGATCCGTCAGCAGTGTGTGTGCGGCTGCTCTCAGGCGGGCCGCTGCTGTGATGACCCCTCGTCTCTGGACTGTCCGGCGGAGTCCGGCGGCTGTAGGGCGTCCCGGAGCGCAGCTGTCTGCAGCGGGAGAGGACTCTGTCGGTGCGGGGAGTGTGTGTGTGACTCCAGCAGACTCGGGCACATCTATGGCAGGTTCTGTGAGATGGACGACTTCTCCTGTCCGTATGTGAAGGGTCTAGTGTGTGCCGGTGAGTGCCCAGATGTGCTTAAATCTGTGACTAACCAACATAGTATTTTGAGATTCAAACCTCCTTTGTGTGACGCTCATCTGTGATTGGTCGATTGGTCTCATGTTCATCTGATAAAGCAGAGTTTAATAATGCTTTGTGTACAGCGTTACGGGGGAAACTGCTTTTTTTAACGCCCCAAAAGCAGCACCTAGAGGTGAAGAATGAAATTGCATTTTCATTTAGACCAAAAAAGACCAACAAGTGCACAGGCAGTATGTTAATGTTTTTATGTTGGTCAACATGAAAGGGCTTGTGATCTATTTTAAAAAAGACTCATTTCAATTATTCAGAGTCGAGACAATCATTTTATACATGGTGCACTTTCAGATTTAATACTTCATAGGATGATTTCATTTACTTAGAGTTGTGTTACACACTGCATGAAAGATCATTTTCAAAAATCCATAATGGGGGCATTAATTTAATTTAATTTGGTATAAGTATAATATACTTTTTAATTTATTGTAATATATTAACTAATTGAATATTGATGTTTGAAATTGTAAAAAGTTTTGTTAAATTTAATAATTTTTGGTTAAACTGAAATGATCAATAGAATAAAAATGTTGTAATACAATAAGTTTTAAAAAACTTTTTTAAGAGTTGATATATTTGAGGTTTTTCTGAAATGTGTATATAATTAAAAAAAATAACTATTTGGATGTTAATATAGTTTTAAGTATTATATATAAATCTTTTAAATAAATAAATATATTTTTATATTTATATATTTATGTTCAAATATATTTATATAAATTTGGATTTTAAAAAGTAGGTATTAAATAAATTTAATTAAAATAAATTGGTAATATAAATATATGATATTTATAAATATATATATAATGTGTGTGTGTGTGTGTGTGTGTATTGATATATCAAGTTAAAAAAGTTATATATGTTAAATATAAATTTGATTATTTCTATTTTTAAAATAAACTATAAAATATTTAATATAAAAAAATGTGTCAAATAGTAAATTATATTAAATAATAATTTGATTATTTATGATTATTTGATTATTGATGACTAATACCTATTTTGGATAATCTTGTAAAATAAATACGTAACAATGAAAGGTGATCTCATTTTATGTATTTTAAATGTATGAAAATGTGTATTGCTTTAAACAACAGAAAAGATCTCTGGAATAGACACATTGGTATTCGGTGTCAAACTCAGGCGCTTCCCAGTTTAGATGTAACCCTAATGAAACGCACCTGATCCAGCTCATCCAGTCATTAAGGTGTATTTGAAAACTACATGATATGTGTGTTGCAGCAGGGTTGGAACTCTCTGGGATATCTGGTCATATAATTGTGTGTTTATGCTTCCTTTGTGACATTTCAGGACACGGCCGCTGTGTTTCGGGTGAATGTGTGTGTCTCCCCGGCTGGACGGGTGAGTCCTGCGACTGCCTCGACTCCACCGAGAGCTGTGTGTCAGACGACGGCTTGATCTGCAGCGGCTGGGGAAAATGTGTGTGCGGCAAGTGTGTGTGTGACGACACTCGGCGATCGGGAGCCTTCTGTGAGAAATGCCCCATCTGCTACAGCTCCTGTCAATCACACTGGTAACGCTCGCACTGATTGGCTACAGCAGCTGTCAATCACACAATTAAAAAGAGAGTTTGTATACCTTTATAAAAGGGCCATGACACTAGACTTTGCCTTATATTCACGTTCATTCATGCGCATGGAAACGCCGGAATGCAAGAGAAAACGTTTTGTCTACCAGAGTTAAACTCAAAAACACGTTTGATTAAGAGGATGTAAACGTGGTAAAAATAGAGTAGATCAGAAATATTTATGTTTTTTACTATTTTAAATGCTTTATCAATTTAATAGTTTATTTGAAGGTGTCCTTGTTCCAGCGTAAGAGTTAGTAGACATGTAGTTGTAAATTAATGAGAATTAGTTGACATGTAGTTACAAAGTTACTTATAGTTAGTAGAAGGTGAGAAATAAAGTGTAACCAAATAGTGTGCAGCAGTATGTTGTGTTACGTTCTACTACACATGTAGTTACGACTTGGAAAACAAGCACACTGCACACTGCACATTAATACTGTGTAAAACTGAAAGTGCTGTTTAAAATGCATGCTAAATGTTCCGCTGTTTGTGGTAAAATTAAATAATGAGTCATTGATAAAGTTTCCAGCTCATTCTTCACACTGGACATGGAAGGTCAAATCCAATGCAATGCTTTGTGGGATGCTGTATTCAATGCAGTGTTCTCTAGCTTTATACCAAACATTGGCAAATGCTGTAGATATAGTACAAGTTGCTTTCTGGACAATGTCTAAATTCACATTACTTATGAAAATAAGATTGATAAATTCTTTGGAATACAGGATCATACAGCATAAAAAAAAGTTAAATATAGGAAAAATTACTAAAAGTAACATGTATTTTAAACATCATGCATACTCAACTTATTTAAAGTCAGTGTATGGACACACATTGCATGTTTTTCTTGTTGATGTTACTGTCGCTTTGAATTGAAAGTTAGAGCAGAAAATATGTTCATTATGTTACACGTGCAATGATAATACAGTATTTGGCAAGTACCGAAGATAAAATTATCGCTGTTTTCCAGTTCTGGAAAAAGCTGAAATTATGTCATACTTCAGGATGTCTTTTTTCCATTAATAACATTACAAATTATTATTTTAAATAAATGTATATAAATTCTAGAAGTAATTTAATACAATTAATAATTATTAATTTAGATACTATTAATGTTTTTATTAATATACACAGGGTGGGCCATTTATATGGATACACCTTAATAAAATGGGAATGGTTGGTGATATTAACTTCCTGTTTGTGGCACATTAGTATATGTGAGGGGGGAAACATAATAATATAATATAATAATATTAATGATAATATAAATTGTTTTATCTAAGTTTATGTATATTTTTAATTATTATTATTATTTTTTTTTTTAAATGACCCTAATTTATATAATTAATTATAATTCTTTATTTATTCATTTAATAAGGTTATTAACATAATAAAATATGGTAAATAAATAACTTGCGATTTATTAAATAATATTTTTTTATAAATGTATATTATCTACTTCAACAACTTCAAAACCCTTGCACCTGTTCAATCAGTGTCATTTACATCCTCATCTGATCAGTCATCATTTGTGACGCTGGACATAAGAGTCCATTTTTTTAAATGTATGGTTTATGATAGGACAGAATTTGGCTGTTCCGTAATCTTAGAGTGCAAAAAATCTAAATATTGAGAAAATCACCTTTAATCATGTTCAAATGAAGCAATATAGAAATATAGTTTTGATATATTTGCGACGGGAAATGTACTAAGTATCTTCAGGAAACACGATCTTTACTACTGATTTTTGGCATACAGTAAAATAATAATGGCTATTGTTTCAAATAAACCCGTGCTCCAACTGACTGTGTTTGTGCTCCAGGCTCACGTGTAGTTTCTGTTCGTTCAGGAGCTGTGTGAAGTGTCACGTGTCTCAGGGTCTGGGATCAGATGCTCTGCTGCTGTGTAATCACAGCTGTGCTCCGGCCGTGGAGTACGTGGAGGACATCACAGGTATATAGAATATATAGAGCAGAACCACATCGGCTGCAGAGCGTCTGACTGAACTGTGCTGTTGTTCAGAGCTGGTGCGGGGGAAATACTGCCTGTATCCCAGCGGTGAGAAGTGTCAGCATCGATTCCTCGTGGACCTGGCTTCAGATCAGCCTCAGCTGCACATCAGTCGACATCCGGGTAAGGAGTCTGCATCTGCTTCTCCACCTCTCTTCCACAGCGCTGAAAAACAACTAATCATATTTCACTCACAGAGAAGGAAGCCTATTTTTGGACAGTTTGTGACATCATTTCCCCTAACAAATTACTGTAATGTGTCCCGTCCAGATGTTTTCAGTCATTTTTTACAGACGTTATTTTCCACATTACACCACTTTTTTTTTTTTTTTTGCTTTTACAGTAGTCTGGTTTTATTATAAAATTGTATATGATTGTAGTTAATGTCACATTTTCTGTTTATTTGTAATATTTGTATTTATTTATTTACATTATTTTTATTTAATTTATTTGATTTTGTGGTGAATCGTAGTGAAATAAGTGATTAGTTTTTTTTGTATTTTATAATTTTTTTATTTCTATTCTTATATTCATTTATTTATTATTTAGTTTTATATTTTAAAGTATTTTATATATATATATATATATATATATATATATATATATATTTATGAATAATTAAATATAAATATATATATATATATATTTTATTTTATTTTATTTTGTTTTTATTTATTTTTATTCTTTTGATTTTAATAATGAATACAAGCCATTCCTTTTTCATTATATATTTGTTGATTTAATTCATTTGCGTCTAATTTTTTTATTTTATTTTTTATAATGTTTTTTTTTTTTTTTTTTGGTGAACTGTAAGCTATTTATTTTTTATTACTTTATTTATTGTTTGTCTTATACCTTTATTTATTTATTTAATCTTTATTTATTAATTTAATTCATTAAATTGTATATTTATTTCCTTTATGGTGAATTGTTTTCTTACATTTTATTTATTCATTTAGTTTATTATTTGGATTTTGTGGCAACGTTCAGAACATTCCTTCTTCTCTGTGATTTCTTGCCAAAAGGAGTTTTTATTGCTCATTGTTTGCTGAGGAGCTTTATAGGAGTAAGTAGTAAGAAATACGTTTCAAAGCTCATGTTGTTCTTCAAATTCAAAGACACACACAAACAGTAGAGAGCAGCTCAAATAATTGGATGAGAAACTCTATTTTGATTACAGTTATATTAAGGTCGATTTTGAATATATACAGATATATAAAGCAGATGCATTAAAAAACAAGTTTCCTTTCAAACTCTTGACTGTGCTAGTTGAATTGTGTCAGGCGGACAAAGAAGTTTTGGGACAGGGTTTGTTTAAGACAAAAGAATCTAATAATTCATTCATAAGCTAAACAGCGGCCAGATGTTTCTGTTGTGTGTTACGACATCAGCAGCAGCTGAGCTCCACTCGTCCAGCGTTCCTCTGATCCAGTCCGGCCTTCACACAGAGCAGTGTACTGACATTTAGCTGGTTTCCATGGGGATCTGGAAGCACACACACACACACACACACAAAGGGTCGTGCTGTTTCGGTGCAGCTCTGAGGGGGTGTGGGGTGTGTCCCAAACGCCATTCAGACAAGTGTCTCTATAAGAGAGAATGTGCAGGAGACAGTAATGTGATGAACCCGAGAGCATCGTTCCCACCGGAGATGATAACAAAAATAACCTGTTTTTACTTCAATGAAATCAAAGAAAATAAAATATTTTAGTTAGATATTTTTATTTATATTTTGTATTTTATAGTACTGAATTATATTTCTGCAGGAGTTATAATTCATTTGTTAACCACTTTTTGAGGATCGAAAACGACTTTTCTGACTCAAATCTTAAATGTAGCTTGCTATTGATTTCCAATATTCTCATTTTTGACACTAACAATAGTGTGATTTTATTTTTTACATTTAATTTAAGCTTTTTAAAATGTCCATGACGTTGGTGTGTTCACATATTCAACTATTTCTATTTTATATTATATCTGTTCTATTCCATTTGCATAAAAGTTTATTCGAGGTCAGACAGACAAACAGGAATATCAGTACATGGGGACTCAGGATCAGGAATAAACACTCAGAAATGTAGGCCCGGGGCAGAACAAGACTTGGCGTCGGCCGTGTGTGAGCGTGCTGCTTATAAGGGCCGGGGTAATGAGGCACACCTGGGCCGGGGATCAGTCGTAGGAATGGGGCATGATAGAAACAGAGTTCAGAGAGGGTTCCCTCCGGTGGCCGTCTGAGAGAGCCACAGAGGCCAGATTTGGGACAATTCTATTCTCTATTCTATTTCATTTTTATTTAGTTTCATTAATTTTAGTAACCTATTTCTAATTTCCAGTATTATTTTAGTTTTATTAATTTAAGTATTTTAGTATTGCCAGCAAAATATGTCTAATTGTCAGTGATGTCATATAAGTTAGTTTACCTTACATTGTGTTCCATTTTATTATATTCTCTATTCTATTCAGCTTATATTTCGTTTGGTTAATTTTAGTCCTTAGGACTACCAGCAACATATTTCTTATTTCTAGTGTAGTTCAAGTTTACCACTGAACATTTAACATCTCTATTCTATTCTAGTCTACTTTCATTTAGTTTTATGTACTTTAGTATTTCCCGCAAAACATTTGTAATTTTCTGTGATGTTATATAAGTTAACGTTTACCTTACATTCTATTCTCTATTCTATTTCATTTTTATTTAGTTTAATTAATTATAGTACTTAGTATTGCCAGCAAAATGTCTAATTGTCTAAATGTCTCGTTTTATGCTCTATTCTATTCAGCTTATATTTAGTTTGCTTAATTTTAGTCCTTAGGATTGCCAGCAATATATCACATTTTTAGTGAAGCTGAATAAGTTCAAGTTTACCACTGAACATTTAACATCTCTATTCTATTCTATTCTATTCCACTTTTAGTTTTTTTGTAATTTAGTGTTTCCTGCAAAATATTTTAAATTTTCAGTCATGTTATATGTGAAAGTTTACCTTACATTCTATTCTCTATTCTATTCGACTTTAATTTTGTTTTATGAATTTTTAAGTACTTTATTATTGCAACAAACATATTACAAATTTTCAGTGAAGTTATATAAGTTTGCGTTTCCCTAACATTGCTAGTCTATTCTATTCTATTCAGCTTTAATTTAGTTTTATTTATGTACTTTAGTGTTTCCAGCAACATATTTCTAATTTTCAGTGAAGTTACATTATTTCATGTATATTCTGTTCTGTTGTGTTCTACAACTCAAGCATTTCACGGCTCTCGGCTCTCACATTTATTTATCTTACTGTTTTCACTCTTACTGTCTGTCTTCTGTTGACTGAAGGGAGTATCAGTTTGAAGGGTGACTTCTGAGAAGAATGATTTCCTGTGGAATCAGAGATGTGCATAATGTGAGGGCTTTGGCTGTTTGTGTTGTTTAAAGCCTGGTCTCTGTTGTGTAACAGTGTGTGTTTGGAGCCGGCGGTACTTTAAGACGTTCCTCAGCGTCTTCCTTCTGACCGTCACGCTGGGAATCGGGATGCTGGCCACCGTCCGACAGCTTCTGAGAGCCAGGAGCTGCTTGTGGCAGTCCGACCCTGAGCAACAGTTTGACCACAGCCGTAAGGTAATGTGTGTCCAGTACGAGAAAACTACAGGCGGGTTCAGTTTACCCGCCCATTTGTTCAATAGTATTTCTTTATTTATTTAGTACTTGACTTATATTCCCCAGGCAACATAATATATTAATAAATATAACAATAAATATTCTGGAAAATAATAATAAAGACAAATCATAATCAAAATAACTAAAAAATAAATAATAATTATAAAATATTATGACAGAAAGCCAAAATGACAACACAACAATTCTTTATTCCATAATTATTTATTATTATTTACTTACCCTCATGTTGTTCCAAATGTTATTTTAGTATGCATATGAATAAAAAATATTCTTTTATATTTATATTATATTATATATTATATTTTACCAGTTATATTCAAAGTAATTTTAGTATTTTTAAATATTATTTTATTTCTAATTTTCAATGAAGTGCTATAAGTTAACTTTTTACATTTTATTTATTAAAATGCTGTTATATTCTATTAAGTACTATTTAGTTGTATTCATTTTATTAAGTGCTGCCCACAAAACATCTCTAATTTCCAATTACATTTTGTAAGTTATTATATGTGGTATCTTTTTTTCCTCTTATGTTTATGTCACTTCTATTCTATTTCTGTTCATTTTTGTTCTTTAGTACAGCTAAACATTTATAACATTTATTTTACTAAATGAATTTGAATAGTTTTAGTGTTAGCCTGCTCACCAAGACACCATGTATTTGATTAAAAACACAGTAAAATCAGTAAAATTGTCAAATATATTACAATCTAAAATAACTGTTTTCAGTGTGAATATATAATTTAAAGTGTAATTTATTGCTGTGATGCGTAGCTGTATTTTCAGCATCATTAGAAATCATAATAATAAACTGATTTGCTGCTCGAGATTATTATCAATGTTGAAAACAGTTGTGGTGCTTCATATAGTTGTGGAAACTGTGATAGAGTTTATTTTTCAGGATTCTCTGATGAATAGTTTAGAGGGATAGCATTTATTCTAAAGTCAATCTTCAATGACTTCAGCATTAGTTTAATGCTTCCTTGCTATATAAAAGATGAATTTTTGACTCTTTGTGTCTGAACGCAGAACTCATACGTGCCCACGACCAATGAGAAGACGATCACATACAGGAGGGACCGTCTGCCAAATCACCCGCTCGAGATGCACTCACACGTGCCCAAGAAGCCCCTGAGCGACGCCTGGCAGTGATGATGAGGGTCAGAGGTCATCTACAACTGAAGCACTACCTGAATGAAAACACAATCTTTCTCTTTAAGCACTTATTTCACGAGAGCAATATCCGGTGTTTTTCATTCCGTTGATGTTAAATGGCATTAAATCTCACACAGACGGTACTTTAGACGAGTTCACCTCAATAGGCCAGTTTTCTGCCGAGTTACTGTTTGTTTTTCTCTGTGAGCGGATGTGATGTTTTTTACTTGTTTTATTTTAATCGTCGATATGCTACAGTCTCTGGCTGTGTTCAGAATAGCGTACTTGCATACTGCGCGTACTATTTCCGAATAGTAAAAATGATTACTATATTATTTTTCTAGCAGTTTTTACAGCATCCACCTAATTTTGCTATTTTCAGCGAATGTCAGCCGCTAGGTAAATAACAAAGTGAAGTAAATGGAAAACTTTTTACTATAGAACAGTGTTTATGAATATGATAATACATTAAAACAAAACAATAAGCAATAATATTAAGCAGCATAACGGACTTTATACAGCTAAAATAACTGAAAGTGTATGGATACTGGATGTCTCGCACATTTAAAATGAAAAAAGCAGAGCCTGATCGTTTAAAATAAAGTGAATACAGCTAGTCCTGTACAGTATGCTTACGCCGTACGCTAGTACTCAATTCTGAACATGTTGGATTAGTATGCCACCTAGTGTTCCACACAGGCTTAACCATTTCTAACAGCTTTAGCAGTGGGGGGTTTGTTTTGTAGTGGGGTTTATTTAATGTGTTACTATTTAAGCAGTGATCTCAGAACTGTAGCCTAAGTTATTTTCCAGCACTTTTCCCAACTCAGATGATTTCCTGATACAACTGGAGTTTTAAAGGAACACAACACTATTTATGAGTCCATTCAGCCATCTCTGGGTCTGGCGAAAACGGTAAAAGTCAACCGTTTATCTCTGGGGGGAGCTGGAAAATGAGCCCATTTTCCAAAATAATGGAGTGTTCTTTTAAGGAAGTTTCTTCCTACACTAGTTTACTGTATGTTTGCTTTGAGTTGTGTGCTGCTGGTCGGTATTTATATCTGTTGTCGTGTACTACTGAGGGCCTGTGTGTCCTGGACAGCGGCCCAATAACGCAGTGCGTGATGGTACGAACCCTTGGGGTCACCATAGCATTCCTGTGGCTCTAATAAATCCAGTTTTAACACACTGTTTACAATGGGATGACATTAAACAATATTTATTTTTAGTATTTCTCTCTCTCTCTTGTTAGATTTTTTTTTTTTTTTGTGGACAGATCTGGTACAGAGCAATATTAGCATGTCGCACATTTCTGACTGATATGTGAATGTACTTGTGGAAAGCAAACATCACACCAGCCATTCTGGTCATGCTTTGTAGCCTGTTTGATGAAATAAATAGATCATAACACTGTTCTTCAGTTGCATGGTGTCATCATTCAAATGTATTATTGTGTAGTATTGTAAAAAATATATATATATATATATGTGTGTGTGTGTGTGTATATATGTATATGTGCAGTATTGTGAAAAGTAAAAATTATATATATATATATATATATATATATATGTGTGTGTGTGTATATATATATGCATATGTGTGTGTGTGTGTGTGTGTGTGTATATATATATATGTATGTGTGTGTGTGTATATATATATATATATATATATATATTAAATGTAGTTTATAATGAATTGATTTATTTTAGCATGTTGTAATGTAAAAATACTGATTATTATAAGTGTTAGCCTATATTTAAAATCTACATGAAAGTACTGTGTTTTGTTATTTTTTATCATACAAGTACAATTGTTCCCAAATTTAAATCGACACAATAGTTTTGCTACTTAAAGGAATAGTTCGCTCAAAAATGAAAGTTTGGGTCAAAACAGCCTGGTTACAAACTCTTTTTTTAAATATCTTTCTTTGTGTCCGGCAGACCAAAGACATTCATACAGGTTTGAAACTACTCGAGGGTGAGTAAATGACAGGGTTTTAATTGTTAGGTGAACTATTCCTTTAACCATTAAACCATTTATTTACTTAAATGTGCGCTGCTTCCGGTGTCATTCCTTTGCGGTTATTTTACCAGTATAAAACAGTCCCTTGTGCTGCCTCATGTTTCTTATTGATTTTTATTCAAATGTATTGTCATAATAATGTAGTTTGTTAATCCTATCATATTTAGCGTAGGCCTACTTACTGCAGAAAATTAACCGGAAGTCTCGCAGAATATGCTTCCGCGTTGCTAAATGTAGTAAACACGATAAATAGTACTCTTTCCTAAAATATTATACGTTTTAAACTAGATGTGCAGTTCCTGCAGGGGCCACCGAGAGGCCCCAAATACTCAGAAGAGCGGTGCTCTGAATAAATTAATAAATGAATAAATGTCACTGCGTCACAGATTTGGAAATCAAACTTTGACCTTACCTTAGGAATTTAAGTTCTATTAAATATAACTAGGTACGACTGTCGAGAGTGTTTTCTGAGGTAAAGTCACTTCCAAATACAAAGATCGTGCCAACCTCTTTATTTTTAAATCATGATCATACATAAAATGACACGAAACTTTAGATCACGGCTCATTATTAACCTATATATAAATGAATTATAAAATATGTTTTATTAATATTATTGTATTATGTATAATGCTATTTTGTATTTTTTTTACTTTAATTGATCTATTTTAACGCAAAACCTACTGATTTTTTTTTTTTAAGTAGGCCTGCTCTGAGTTCATTTCTATTTATTTCCGTTTATTTTAAGTTATTAAAAATATTCAGGTCTACATCATACAGTCTTTAAAGTTGCGTACACTGTACAAATTTGCTGTAGTTATGCAGCTGGTTTGTCAGTAACTTACTGTAGATTTATATTTTTAATATTTATTGGCAAAAGTTTGTTTAAAAACATATGAACAATAAACAAATCAAGTCTTCTATCTTTACAGAATGAAACTATTAAAAACAGCCTCATAAAAAGCAACTCAACAACCTCTTTCTGATATTGGAAATGCTTTGCATTTAGGTTTTTTAATTTGTCCTGTAAAGATAAAGATTTGTTCATGTTTAAAGTTCATTTATCTTTGAACCAACTGTCGCTAGTAAATAACATAAATCTACAGTAAGTTACTGGCAATAACACTGTAATTTCTACAGAAATATGCGTTGAACACATAGCGACTATTTCAACCATCATCATCAACTCACAGACCATACTTCCCCCAAAAACAGTCCAAATAGCCAAGTCTTATTTGACTTTATTACCTTAAAGTAAACGGTCAGTAAATACAAACACACATGCTCAATTAAATAATAATAAAACAAAAGGTAAACCAACTGATCGAGTCGATTCAAACCTGAAATTATAAATATAAATCCAAAGTGCGACTCTGATAAACTTCAAAGCACAAATCAAACTCGATGATAAATAGAGTTTCAAGACAATCCTATGTACAATTTCACTTTGCATTGAGAAGGGTTCAGATTGACGGTCATAGATATCAACTGCACGACTAATGTACAAAAACGCGCTTTCCATCTCCAGATTAGACACTTTCCCTTTCAAAACCAAGGAGCACAAAATAAAACAGTTTAGTTGGCAAATACAGAATTATAAGACATTTGTGCAGCGGCTGAGGAATGAAATCCTTGATTTTCTCATTTAGTTAATAAAGTGCCTCAATAGACATGAGCGACCGAGCGCAAATATCATCTTTATCTGCACGAGGAGGTCATTTTCATCACTGCATCCAAAAATGACTATTTTAAATATCACCTGAGAGAGACCTTCTGCTGATTTACAGTCAAATATGATCACAAATTGGCGTCTGATAAAGTCACTGGGCTTTGCGTGATTTCACCGCGCACAGAAACTAATGCGCTCACATGTGAACTCTCTTAAAAACAAAGGTTCTTTATTGAACATACATGCTTCGCTGAAGACCAACAAACGCTTTCTGGATGGATTTGAGTTCCTACACTCTTGAAAATAAAAGTTCTTTATTGGCATCAATGGTTCCAGAAAGAACGTTCAACATCCAAAGCCTTGTTTATAACGAGGGGGAAAAAGTTATTTGAGGAACACCATTGGGAACGTTTAATTTTAAGAGTGTTTATGCGGGTTATTTTAACCCAACTTTGGGTCAGATGTGGACTGACCTAACTGTTGGGTTAAATTTTCACTTTAACCCAAAAGTTTGGTTAGTCCATATTTGACTCAAGTTTACTTGAAACGGCCTGGAGTGTAAATTTAGACGGCTTTTGCTTTATAGGTTTTCAGATCAGTGTTTTGGGAATTTGAGAATTTAACCAAATTTTAAAAAAAGTAATTTTTGGGCTCTGTTGAGAACCTTTATCTTTAAGAACGCATGCTATGTCTTCTTCAGAGGCCGTTCTGGACGGGTTCTGTGTTGTGGATCATGTCGGGGGACTGGCAGGCCGGACTGCCCGGTACACTCTGTTCGCTGTCGGTGTCGCTGCCCTTCTTAACCCCGCTGGAACCGGGCTCTCCGGCGCTGTGTGTTTTCACGTGTTTACTGAGATGGTCGCTGCGCATAAAGCGCTTGTTGCACACCGGACAGGCGAATCTCTTTTCCCCCGTGTGTGTGCGTAAATGCCGCTGGAGCTCGTCGGACCTGGTGAAGCGCTTTCCGCAGAAGAGCCAGTTACAAACGAACGGCCTCTCGCCGGTGTGCCAACGCAAATGCGCTTTGAGATGCGATGTCTTTCCGTATACCTTTCCGCAGCCCGGGATGTGGCAGCTGTGGAGGCCCTTTCTACGCAAACTGGCCCCCGAGGGCCCCAGGCGCTCCGCCTCGTGACAGTTCGGACAGTCGCAGGTGGCTCTGCCGGAGTACCGCCGTGTGGATGAGCGCGGAGACCCGGCGAGCACCGCGCCGTTAGTACCTGGGCTGGTCTCTGGGTAAGTGGCGGATAAAACCGGTTTGAATCCGTCCATCAGGTGCTGGCCGCCCGTGAGGAGATGGGGGGACGGACTGGCGCTGAACGCGGAGTGAGTGAGGGAGGAATACTCGGAGTTGTATCCACCCAAAGGTGAATGTAAAGAGCTCTGGAGCGCCGCGCCGTTCGCGCTTTGAACGTCTATCCAACCGGTGCCCACATCCCACCAAGAAGAGCCGCCACCGGCGCTCACATCCCCGGCGGAGATGCCAGCGTGCGCCGATTTGAACCACGTCTCATACGGATGCGCGACGCTCATCCTCGGATAAATCCCCTGAAGAGTGTCCACTTTGGAGATGAACACCGACTGCGCGCTCGCGTCCTGAGAGCTGTTGGCCACTGAAGTCTGAAACACGGGGTAGTCGTTTCCGAACGGGCCGGTGGAGGCGTTGGTGCCCGTTAAGGAGAACGAGCTGTTGGCGCTGAACGAGTCGTTCCGCTGCGCCCCGAACGGAGAGAGAGAACAGCTGCTGGGCGCTGCGCGCTTCCACGGGTGAAAACCTCCTTTCCCAAACGAGCCGCTGTCCGGAGAGGGACTCGAGCTCCCGATTTTGTTACAGGTCGCTGCTAACATGGCCAATGGAGTGGATCCACCTCTCGGTTCCTCCTGTGACCGTAAACACATTCACATTTACACTCACAAATACGAGCAGACAATTGGCCATAAACAATGCCAAACGTATTATTTATAAGCTAATAGGAGATCAAGGACTTCCCCACATAGATCAAATATTCCAGGTATAAACTTTTCAGAGTTGATTTGTTTGAAGGAATAATGCAATATCTTAAGGAACTAATACCTTTTGCATGAAACTGATTTGCTTTGGGAGAACTGAATTAGCTACAGTTATACAAAGCAAAAAGTTGCAATGGTTTAAACTCAATACTCAGAATCTGTATAGTCACTATCAGTCATTTTAATAAAATAAAGCATGCTCATAGAACCAAAAGATGTTTTTGATGCTTTTAAAGAACCCAGGAACCAAAGCACCGAACTGAAGAACATCAGTATTTTTTTACTATCCAAATTAGTATTATTATTTTAATAATCACAGGATTCTTTGATTAATATTGCTTTTAAAGATCACATATTATTTTAGGGTTACAGCCTACTATTTGCTCTTGCAATCCCAATGCATTTCATCATTACGCAGCATTACGCACAAACAACTTGTAGCCAAAATATAGCAAATACATGTCAGATTGTTCTAATTTAATCTCCCCTGGACGGACACAAAGAGCTGTATCTGTACTCACCCCAAGAAGTGAAGTTGCCATCACCTGTGAAAGGTCTTTGCATTTATAAGTCCCTCGGCTGTTTTGGAGACTTTTACCGCCCACCGCTGCACAAATGCAATCGGCTCGGGCTTTGAAGAGCCGGCAGATCCCGCACGACCAATCAGATTCGCGTTCGCCTGTGATGTCATCAGAGGAGCTCTAGGTGACGTGTTGCTCGGGTAGTTGTTTACAAGTGGGAGGAGCGGGGGGGGGGCAGTGAACTTTTCCAGGGCCCCTTTTTTTAATTGTTGGGGAAACCCATGTAAGGATAACTAATATGTTATGCTAATGAGATGTCTGGGTGGTTCTTGGTTTTATTTTTATTTAACTTTTTTGCTGCGCAAAATGAATCTCTAAATTTAAACATCTGAATAAAATATTTAACAGTGCATTATTTATTCTTTTTTTAATTCAGGATCTGTGTTTTGATTTGTGTGATGAATTCTGGGTCGAGGGGTTGGAGGTGGGTGTTGCACGTGGTGGAGCAGCAGAGATGAACTTCATCCTCGAGCTCCATCCTCTTTCCTCTCATTGACAGCAGAGATGCTTGCGCGCTTATTCCACAGGCAGCCCTGCACTCCGGGCTCCGAGCTGGTGTGCTCCTGTTTGTGTGGATCACTAGATCTTTAAAATCATCTACAGTTCTGTAACTGTTGTGCAAATTTCCAGTGGGATGCAAAAATTATTCTTTGGTAATTCCAACGCCTTCATCGCAGATTAGAATTTTGGTATGAATTTGAGTTTCACTTAATGATTTGAGTAATGCTTAATGAGCATTTTGGGCTTTACTGGAGGCAAGAAAATCTGCCCCTCCGTGCAATATCCAGTGCATTTAATCAGGCTCACACATGCCTATTATTTGATCATTTAGAAATAGCTCATATAATGCAGCCTGTATTTTTTCTGCATGTTTAAATATTCACTTGTAGCTTTTACAAAACATTCACTTCGCTTTTTTTCCTGTCTAAAACGTATTTATTGCAGGATTTTGAAATGCAAAAATCAGTGTAAGGATTTTTTGGGGGGTCGAGACATCAAATGCGTTGCGCGTGGATGCCATGCTTTTAATTAGCCTTTCAGATTTAATAAAGAGGTGAGCTTTAATAACACGCAGTTTTATTTGTTTGATATTAAGGTTCGATCGTTACAGGGAAGTGGGGAAATGATCATTCAATTCATCACTTCATCAGTTTGTCTTTATTAAAAATGAACCAAAATACATGCATAACAGACTCGTTTTGTTTTAAATCACGCATGTTTCCAGTTCGGATTAATTTTCTCTTTAAGTTTCCCGAAATCTGAACTAGGCTAAACTAAAATATTTAGCCTGATACATATAGGCTATTTGCATGGGCTACATATTTATTGGAAGCACTGGATAAATAGCCTTCTCAAATAAAACAAATCTGTAATTAAACCTAAATACCTAAACGTATATTTTCTGTTTTTCACGTGGAACTTTCCCCCCCTTTATATGCAACATACAAGGGAAAAACAGTCAAAAACAGCACGTTATCAGCCGTTTTGTACCGAGTGCGTATAAATGCATATAAATAAAGTGCCTTAAGGGTCGTAGTCGATCAGTGGTAAAGTTAACCAGAGTTCAGAGGTCATGATACAGTAGACCTGCACATATGTGTGTGTTGAACAGATGTCTCTTTCTCTCTCTTCGCATTCTTTCCCACACGTATATGTGCAGAAATCCCGCGAGGAACCTGTTCTCATAATAAGCGCGTTAACACGGACCACCGAGCACCGACAAAACGCACCGACCGAGAGAGAGAGAGAGGGGGGGGCTTTAATTGTTTGCTTGTTGGTTTTTGAGAGAAGGTAAAATATCTCCCCAGAAATGCACAGAGAACCCGTTTAATATCCTGCAATTAAAGCCAATCATGTTGAGTGGAAACCAAAGAAAAAAAATATCCGTGCTGTTTCTGATCAGCAGCACTCCACTTAAAAGCAAAAAGATTCAATAATACCAGTTAAATACAAAACATTTAAAAAACGAAGTTAAATTCACGTATCTATATGGCTATGTAATGCATAAACACATACATGAGCTCTGTTTCCAGAAACGTTGACACTGTTGTGATCAGATTTTTGGAGCCACTTTTATGACACTTTGTCTGAACATGGCCTGTCTGTCTGTCAGTGTGTGTGTGCGTGGATTGTTAAACAGGTTTGACAGCTGTGTGATTTTGTGCATGCATTCACGCAGCCATAAATTTGTACAAATGCAGCTAAGTGAGCCAAATCTTAAATCTAAGTTTTATGATGTCCTCATTTGGACAAAAGGAGAAATAAATACCTCCACAAATATGCAAAAAATGCCACAGCTCCTGTGCTCTTTGGATGCAGGGATTCTTTTACGTCATCATAAAATCATAAATACTGTGAAAAAAGTCAAAAGTCTGGCATAGCTTTAAGATTTAAAACAACACGTGTGATTGAGAGTGTTGTTTTTAATGTTAAAGCTATGTGAATAAACGCTTTTTAATTTCTAGTCTTAGATTGATGAGTTTTTTGAAAAAAATAAACCATTTTAAAATAATTTTATCTTTAACATTTGTTTTGTTTTATTTTAAAGAGCATTTAGTATGTATAATTCACACAAACAGTTGCAGGTGTTCATTTAGAAGCTGAGTAAATGTGTGTGTGCGTGCAGTCTCTGAGCAGGATTGACAGCTTCCTCTTCTCTTATTATCCTCTTGAGAGGGAGTGTCTCGTCCTGAGGACATGCTGGTGGAAGTTATTCACTGTCTGTCATCATGAGAGAATGAGTGTGTGTGTGTGTGTGTGAAGTTTGTTACAGTCACAACAAACTGATTGCATTCATAATGTGACTATAACACGACTTCAAGTGTCAAAAACGAGACCGAATATGCTCATTTCAACATGATAAACATACAAGGCACATGATTTCTTACAGCATAATGTCTCAAATGTAGTCTTTTCCCCGCACAAAGCCACTTTATTACTTTAGTAGAGTTTTATGATATGTTTATAGTGCTTTTAAAACTTAATAGCATGTCCCTATTCACTTTTTTTCCGTATTATCTTGTACTCAAGTTCATTTTTATCTAAATCAGTGCTGTCAAATGAATAATCGCAATTAATCACACATCCAAAATAGATTTTGTTTACATAATACATGTGTGTGGGTATAATTACATTATTTATTTTGAACATTTCTATATTTAATGTATATTTATTTATATTATATATATATATATATATATATATATATATATATATATTTAATATATAAACACAACATATATTTCTATATAGGCTACATGCAGGTGTTTGTATTTAAATACACATAATAAATAACACATCTATTATGTAGGCTAAAGAAAAACTTTCATTTTGGATGCAATTAGCTGCGATGAACACTTTAATTACAGCCCAGTGTAATAGTTGTATTATCACATACTTTAGTTAGCATACTTTTATCAACATTTTGAATCAGTTTTTATTTTTCTATTTTCTGCTTTCCTTCAAATATTTGTTAAAGTTATAGCAATATATTTCTGTGCTCTTGTTAATTAATTTCTTTTTATTGTTGCTTTGGTTTAAGTTCCTAAATGTTTTAGTTCAGTGTAGCTATAATATACCATCTGAAGTGCCACTATCATTAGATCAGATGAAAAGGGTTGCCTGTTCTTCTACTGTCTGTCTGACGCTGAACATCCACTAGAGAGCCACAGACGCTTCATTAGCGCTCAGACCTGCAGATTTCCCAGAGGAATACGCCTCTCTCTCTCTCTCTCTCTCTCTATTAGGTTGATTTGTCGTAGCCTAAACACACTCCGCATTGTTTTTAATCAACCTGTTGTCCATCAGCAGACGTGATAATTTATTCCGATCGACAGAAAAGACGGAGGCGGATTTTGCGAGCATTCCCCAGTCCTCGAGGTCACAGAGGTCAGGCATCATCATCGTGTGTCTTCCTGAGTGAATTCTAGGTAATGTAATTAGTGTGCTGGAGAGGTCTAGACTCTGATTGCGTAAGTTTATTTATGTGCATTTAAGCATATGTACACTTCACATGATTCACTGTATATATGTGTAGGTCTCCATACAGTGCTCTGATGTAAGAATCCGGAGTGAATCTAAGAGAGAAAAAGATGGCTCTCCAGCGAATCGTAGAGACGACAGGTTGAATTATGGGTCAGTAGCGACAATCATAACATGATCATCTAAATCAGGAACCCTGATACCACTTTGAGTCAATGACTGCCTGCGTCCCTCCACGATGCTAAAATATGTGGCTTGTGGAAGTTTATTATTATAGGTTTGTGTGTGATTTGAGGCTATGTGTGTGTCGCTCAGGTTTAATCAAAGCTCTCTTATTGAGTCATTCTGTGGATGTTGCAAGCAGTTGCTGTCCAAGGTTAAATGAAACTGCATTACGTCAGATTTTCTTTGTGCAAAAAGAGAAAGATGGTTAGATGTGTATAGAGAGAGAGAGATAAGGGCGATAGATAGAGACAGAGAAAGTGAATCTCCTTCTAGCCTGTGATGAATGTGAGCCCTGATCAACACAAGAGCCCCATTAAGTCATTCATCTCGATATCGCACACATATATAGTGCACACGTATGTAAGTGTGTGTGTGTGTGTGTGTGTGTGTAGTAAGGAAGAATCGATAACATTTCAGATTTGATGTGTCGTTGAGTAAATAGTAGGCTTAGCCAGTATTATGTAACAGGAGAATTAAGCAGAAGCATAATTAATTGCTGTCTGCTTTGGCAAACAGTCTGCAATAAATCTGCAATAAAATGCTTGAGTGAATGAGTGAGTAGTGGCTTTAATAATTAAGGAGCCCAAATGTTGTAATAATTGGACATTAAGGCTCGGTTTCACAAACAGAGCTTAAACCACGAAGTTGTGTTTTCATGTCTACCTATTCCACAGACATCTTCACGACTTTTACAACAAAGCATTCGATTTTCATAAATAACTGAGAAATGTGATAGGTAAAGGTACTTTAGTTTTTTGTTAAGTTCGATTAGCCCTCGAGCACTGCTGATTATCGGCAAACAGGAACGCGATTTCTTCTCACGAGAGTTTCATTTGGTCACGCGCGTAAACCTTTAGAAATTATAAGGATTTATTAATGTAACGACTGTTCTGTGCGTAATGTGTAAGTTAAAAGGTTTTTAAGAAGCATCTACTCTTTTGTTTTGACTTCTATTACCGTCGTTCACAGATAAACCGCGGGACAAATCCAGTCATTTCAGAATCCACAAGACCGAGTATGGAAGATTTTTCCTCAAAATTTGCGGCATTGACCGACAAAGCTTGATTTTCACATGACTCTACACTTTATTGCCAACTACCAGATAAGACAGCTCTTGAAGACACCCGAGATAGATAAAGCTCAATCAAATAAACTAAAATGGCAGAAGACATAAGTCACGGGAGAAGAGTAAATGATTTATTTATTTTTGTTTTATTTGCACAAAAGAATATTCTTGTAGCATCACAGAAGTCATGTTTCTGGATCTGGATCATTTCAGTCTATGGAGGGCTCTCTGATATTTATATATTTGTGCTCCGAAGATAAACGGACAAACGTCTTGGGTTTGGAACGATTTGAGGATAATTAGGAGTAATTAATGACAGAATTTTCAGTTTAGGATTAACTAACCCTTTAAGTGATGTTCAGTGTGAGGACAAAATATAGAAGTTAACACTTAGAAATGAATCAGGATGTCAGAATCAGTGTTGGAACCAGTTGCATAAACTTGAAGTAACTGGTAAAACTTGAGTAAGGCCATTGTTTTGTCATTTATTGGCTCACTAACAGTTGGGAGAAATCTGGAGTGAGTTGAGAGTTTGTGTGTGCTGTGTGAACATGATGTTATTGTAGATCTAGATTAAATGTTAACATACATTTACTTACAATCTCACCTGCACAAAAACAGATTCGGTATTCCTCAAAATGAATAAAGACAGTGAAATGCAAACTCAGAATATGATGCAAACTTCCAATAATTAAATATTTTTAATAGCCTATAATATCCTTTTTGTATTGTAATCCCATTTTATTAACAGGTCTTTGATGATCCAGTTATCCCATAATAATAAGCAATCATGCTGAAGAGTGTCAAACTTTCTTCTGTGTCCTGTTCTCTGTATGCAGGGTTTGTTTGTTTGTAATTCCTTCAGCCTGAGGCTTATCCATGTCAATTTTGGTGTGTGTATATGGTGTAGCTACATATTTATTATCAAAAAACAAATAATTAAGCCCTTTCCAGATTTAAAGACCAACACAAAAGTAACATAATGCATTACTTTCCATAAAAAAAAGTTTTAGGGAGTAAGGCAAAATTGCAATGCGTAGTAAGTAACTTTAGTAACATTTAATCCGCTGCTCTTAAAACAGTTGGGAGTGAACTCAGGTGGATTTTTTGCCATTGAAATGACTGGGGCAAAAGTGTCCTAATCAACCTGAATCCCACTGACACCTCGAAAAACACGTTCAGATTCATGGCGGAGGCCTTTTTGTTTTCTCACACTCTTAATTAAAAGTTATGGAGAGGATGAGTTGAATTGAATCTCATTGATCTGATACAAGGCCTCTCATGCTATGAGGCTTTATTTATTCTCGTTGGGCCGGATGAATTTACATTCAGTCTGATCAATGGATGGACGGATTAATAGGCTGATTGAAACAGTTCTTCCCGTCACATTTATCACCTCGTTTTACAGTAACGTCAATGCTGGGCGGTCCATGCATAGCTAGACACGTCTAGGGCCCTGCTGTCACACTCCTCAAACCAATAAACTCCACCTAAGGTCAGCAGACGAGGTCGCTTAACCATGTCTAAATTAGTCAGAGCCTTTTATGTGTCTTTACTTGTCCTCAGGGATGTGCGGTCTGGTTAGGACAGTGTTTAGGACAGTAGTGGACAGTAAGTGGACAATGGTCCCTATGGGATCCTTTCACCCATTAATACAGCCTCTCCTCTCCTCCTCTGTCCCGATGACCTCTGGGTAATAAAGCAATATTATCTGTCAGCAGAATGAAGGAGGGGGGCAATTAGCGGTTTTTGTCCCAGCGGCGTGTTTAGAGACGAACCCCGTGAGGGTAAAGTCTCTGATTAAAGACCCAAGTGAAGAAGACAACCAGTCGCACGCGGGTTTTAGCATCTGTCCGCTGGCGAGTGTTTATCCCACCCGGTTGTGTTTATCAAAAGGGGTTAAATGACATAAGTGGGTTAATCCGTGAAAGGCTTTGGTTTTTCACATATGTTCTTTGTCGGCGTGGCTTGTGAGGGCCTTGGTGTTAGCCTCATTCAGTTCACGCCGGTGAAAGGAAAGGCTCATGAATAGAAGCGATTCTCACACTGAAGAAGAGAATGTGCCATCTGAAACCCTGATATTAGCTGCTTGTATGGTTAATCCTCTCTAAGTGTGTGTGAGAGGAACAGACAAGCTTCTCAGGTGAACGTTCTGGCAGGGCTTGACATCATTGTTTCTTGGTGCATTTCTTCTGAATTCATTCTGTTTGTTCGTCGATGCGTGTGAATCCTATTTCTCCCTTTTTTGGATCCGTCTTCTCTTATTCCCAATTTTTGGCCAATCTATCTATCTATCTATCTATCTATCTATCTGTTTAATGTTCTGTCGTTCTGTCACTATCTATCTATCTATCTATCTATCTATCTATCT
>JAUMHI010000064.1:18286413-18336413 GCA_032359435.1 Enteromius unitaeniatus
ATCTATCTATCTTTCTGTTGTTCTGTCTATCGTTCTATCTAAAGGCTGAAATATTGTTTGTTTTCCACTTTTACTGCAGATAATTGAGATTTTTGTAGTTACTTGGAAGTGTGTGTTTGTATTTGAGCTAGGCGTTTGCATTTGTCTGTCTCCCTGGCTGATGGAGAGATAGAAAAACAGAGATGAGAGATGAAGTGGGAAGCCTGAGTGTCTGGATTGAGGAGGATTAGATAGAGAGTGAATGTAAATCTGCTCGGTCAGGAGTTGTTCTAGCAGTGATTGTGTGAGTGTGATGGAGACTCTCTCTGCTCACCGATGCCTTTCATAAATAAAGAAGTGGACAGCAGTGCTTTTGTTAACATTTACTCGCGCTGTGCCACATTGGCGCCCTTGACTTCCACTTCAGAAAATTGTTGCCCCATCAGAGAAAGCTGACAGGTAATGGTTAAGGTGATAACTGCTCCGATTTCATCAACTGTCTGCTCCATCTCTGTCGCTCCGTCTTATTGTGGGTGTGCTGTTTGGAGGGAAACTCTCTGAAAGATTAGAAATCAGATGAAAACTGCGCTCCCTTCTCTGATGGAGAAGAAAAAGAGCGATATGTAGACATCAGCCATCACAGAGCGAAAGATGAAACGATGCCGTCCAATCTGGCAGAGCAATCGTATAATCTCTGAGCCGTGCTCATATTTTTAGTAGTGTAGTAAAATAGATGGCATCGAACCACTGTATTTAACTGTGATTTCCGCTGCTGCAGAGAATCTGTGTGCATGTCAAGTGTCCCTGTGTGAGTGACAGCTGCTCCATCGCCATGGCAGCGGAATCTCGCGGTGCTGATACTGGGCAGCGCGGTTGTCATGGCACCTGGAGGAACACTCAACTTTTCAAGCAGGAATGCTAAAATTGAAAGGTGTCTAAACTGTTATTATGTGCTATTTGGTGGTTGAACGTGTGCATCAAAGCGTGAAGAGAAAAACACGGGGGGAAAAAAGCAGATAGGATGTGACGGATCACACTTAAGCCTTTCAGCCATGCTAAAACCATCACATCGTTTACTATAATGATATTAAAATGATATGATGATTGTTGTAATCTTTTAGAAAGATGCCTCACTAAACGACTAGTCAGTCATCTTATTGTTTAATGTTTACAACACAAAAATACAATACCACATTTTGTCTTCCTTTTGAATATAATCAAGTCTAATTTAATTTGTATTGCAGTGTTACTTTAGTATCGCTAAGATGCTTTACTTTAGTAATGATACTTCAGTATGTAGTATTACTAAGATTGCAGTCAATTCTATTTTAGTTTACGTTTGAGTCGTTTTTATCATTTTTAAAAATACATGTGTAGTTATTATTAATGTTTTTTTTTTCAGTTTTAGTAATGTTAGTAGTTAAGTTAAAATGAATGAATATTGTGGTCTGGTACTGATTGCAAAGTATTTGACAAAAATTGTAACTTAGTAACAATGTGGATTAGACTACTTTTAGATTACTTTTAGATTACCTACCTTGATTATCACAGATTTGATTGGGGTTATTGTGCACCATAAAAAAAGAAGAATTCGCTTGAATGAATTAATTCTGAATAATTCATTTTCATTGTGTGGATTATATTTAACTGTAGTCCAATGTCTGGTCAGATCTTTGACATTATTCCCTGTAAGTAATACAGGAACTTACACACAAAACAAAAAAATGTTCTAGCTTAGATTTCTTTGTTTTGTGTTCAGCTAAAATATCTAAACAAGTTTCTAGACAAGTTAAAATTATAGTATTGTTTCCAGAAAAAACTACTTGAGCTTTGCAGGTAGGTTCTTTGAAACGTCTTGGAGATGTTGTTCTCCTCAGTTCTTCTGGATTTCCAGTTTGATATCCTTTATATCCTATTTAATATCCTGTATGAATTTTATGTACTGTGTTGAAGGTTGAGAAATTACTGAGGCATGAAGAAATTTTTGCTGATTTTCAGCAGAAGTGTAGTGATGAACAGCAAAAGAGGCACTTTGAGTTCCTCTCCAGGAGAAAAGCACTTTGGCAGATTCATGACAGATTCCACACAGTGATTATTGCATTAGAAACACTCTGATAGAATCACATAAAACATGTCATTTTAAGAACATGCAGAAAAATGTCAAGAGGGTAAAAGAGACGCTGAATGACTGTGTGTGTGTTTTGAGGAAAAACAGCTGTGGGAACCTTATAACGCGTTAAGTATTCCAGCGCTTTCAGATGGTGAAATTGGGCGTATAATCTCTCTGGCACACTTTTTTATTTTAACGGCGTGTGGATTGGACTCACAAAAACATCTGGTACGGCTTGATTAACACTCGCTCGCTTGCATTCGGCTGATCGGATATGACCTACGAAGGTTTGTCGGACATAGCTGTAATTTTGTTTTTCGTGTTAATTTTCACCCTATCTCTGACCTTAATTTATACATTTTAGACGCAAAAGACCTCTGTAATGAGTAGCTAATAATTGGTGTCTTTTCACACTGTAATAGGGGCATTTGTTAGCAATTCTAAAATCCCACATTAAAGCTACTTTAACTCTGGGACAAGCCATTTTTCACTCTTAAGTATATGAACAATGACCTAAAATTATCTTAAAATGTGAGTGTGAAAACTGCAGTATATGCAGATGAGTTTTGAGACCTAGACAGAGAGAAGAGAATCCAGTGACGAACTTAAAGGCATAGTTCACCAAAATATGTGAATTTGCTGTTGATTTACTCACCCTTACGCCATTCACTTTTCTTCTTGAGAAGAAGATTTTAAGCTGAAACCGTGCTCCTGGTGATGCAAGTCAGCGGTGTCTGGCATTCTAAGTGTTACAAACTATCATAAAGAGGCAACACAACAGTAATACCTGAGGCTTCTAACCATATATTAAGGTCTTATGAAGCGAAACAATCAGTCTGTGCAAGAAACTGAACATTATTTACCTCACTATCCAGAGCCTCATGCAAACAGTCCAGAGTGACGAATACATTATTCTTTTGAACTGATTCTCTATAGTGAACTGGATTAACCAATTAAGCAGATTGGGCTAAAGCAGTTCACTGCTCGAGCAGCTCAAGATACTCAGTCAAAACTCACTTTGAGATGCCTGACATGAGAAATGAAATGGGCAAAATTACATTTGTTTATTTAAAAAGGTGTGCTGACTATTCACTTTATTTGCTCTAGACATGTAAAACATCCAAGTTTTACACCATAATTTTGACCCTGGACCACAAAACCAGTCTTAAGTCTCCAATACTCCAGAAAAAAAGTATTGAGAAAATCGCCTTTAAAGTTCTTAGTGATGCATATTACTAATGAAAAATGAGGTTTTGATATATTTACATTAAGAAGACTCCCAGTTTACCTGAGACTCTGGATTACAGGTAATAATGTAATAAATTATGTTCTTGCACAGACCAATTGTTTCCCTTCATAAGAATTCAATATATCATCTTCCACCTGTATAAGCTTTTCTGACTTGCATTGTTTGAATCACCAAGCATACAGTTTCCACTAAAAATCAACCAACACAAATCTATAAATTAACAGCAAATCTGCATTTTTGGCTGAACTTGGTAAATAGTGCATGAGATAATAAAATCTTCTATTTTAATATAAAAAAACTGGTTTAATATCTTATTTTTGTAATGCACAATATGAACCTGTATTTGGCCACTGAAGGGTTAAAGAAGAAGAAAGTTGAGCTTCAAAGGGACAGAGAAACTTTTGATCATAGTCATTTCGCTTTTTTTGAGTGACGTCAAAACTACAAACTCTGGAAAATGTCAGAGCAATTGCCATACATTCAGTCCCAAAGATATTCTGGGTAATTTTAGCGGTCCATATCCATACATACATCCATTTGCACAGATCCAGAGGCCTTCTTTCAGCTTTCTCTGTTGACTTTTTCCCTGTGACATTTGAGGGCCGTGTGTCTGGCATGGACTGATATTTTCAACTCTGTGTCATTTGGTTTGCGCTGAAGTCAGCTCCACGTGGGTCTAAAAGCAGACAAATTGCGGACAAATTGCATCAGATTGCCAACATGTTGAAAAGGGAAATTGCTTGCAAATCTATTAAGAGCAGCTAACCAGCTTCTGCTGGAACGGTCTAATTGGTCAGCGGCTCTCCTGTGTGTGGCGGTAATGAGATCAAGAGAGCACTTACTGGACCGGTTATGCCTTTGTCCAGTAGATTTACTCTTTTCATATGTGTGCTATTTCTGTATTGTCATCAAGTGCACAGTGAGAGTTGCTTTTCATGTAGTGCAACCATTTACTTTAAATCTGATTGGTGTTTTTGAAAAAAGAAAAAAAAGTTTCTTCTGCTCACTGAAGCTGCATTTATTTGATCAAAAATGCAGTACAAATTGTGAAATATTATTATAAAGTTAAATTAGTGTTTTTTTGCTTATGAATATATATAAAAAATATATATTTATTTCTGTGATCAAAGCTGTATTTTCAGCATCATTACTCCGCTCTTCTGAGTCAAATGATTTTTCAGAAATCATGATTTGCTGCTTAAGAATCATTTGCTGCTTCATATTTTTTATGGAAATTGTAATACAGTTTATTTTTCAGGATTAACAGATGAATAAAAAGTTTTAAAAAGATTCGTTTCAACTTACATTATTAAGGTCTTTACTGTCACTTTCAAAAAACTTAATGTATCCTTGCGGAATGAAACATGAATTCAACTTAATTTTAATTCTACAACCTTACATTTTCAATTGCATTCAAATTTGTTTAGTTATTTTCATATTCTTTTGAATTACCCTTTCAGTCGAATCTCTTTGACGTTACATATGGGAACTCACCAGAGAGACCAATTGCCTTTGAGCTTAAAACAAATGGCCAATGAATATTGGTGTGCACTTGATTGCACTGAGGTGTACCTCATCACTGCGTGAGTATAAGAGGGCACGAGCGGAGTGCACATGCAGATTTTTGCTTCAGAGCCTTCGCCGTTCTGAGCTACTACAGGAGACCCCCTCTGCGAGTTCTGGAGAACGATCGAGGAAGAGTCCTGATTTCAAGAGTTCCTGCTTTCCTGCTCTCTCGTCTGACAACGTTTCATCTGGGCGGCTGTCAGTGGATCCTGCGGGCTGGTGGCCTTTATAAAGACCGGCTGTGCCAGTCATCTTGCATATCCAGCGAGCAAAGACCTCTGAGTGCACGGTGTGCCATGTAAGGTCTTCCCTGGGAAACCGGGAGAAAGAGCAATTTCTCCGCGGTTGGTGAAACATTCTTCGAGATGTCTATCCGACTGTGTTTCTGGGTGCAGGAGTTTCCTCACCTCTTCGGACAGACATGATCGTTGCCTCACGTGTCTGGGCCGAGAACTCGCTGGGGCAGCTTTTGTGGATGGTCAAAGCGTTCATTGCGAGTGTATGACCATGGCTACGTTGAGGTGCCTCCCCCGTTTACGAGACGGCTTTGCCTCGTGTCCTTCCCGCAGCAGTTTGTTAGAACATCATAGTTTTTCAGCTGCCACGCCGAGGTATTTAACTGTAAATTTTAGCCATGAAAAATAAAATGTTGTTATATTTTTACAGTTAAATTCCGGCAACCACAGAAATGTACTTTAAAAATATTGTTTTGCTCCATAAAAAAGCAAATTATTGTGTTACTACTTATGCGTTACGTTACTTTTAGTCTCCTGAACTGGACTTGCTTATTCATTTTTAATTTGTAAAAAGTTATATTGTTAGTTTATATATAACCCATAGTTATATTGTTGGCAACTGTAAAGTCCCTTTCGCACCAAAAAAATATATACTAGTTAAAAAGTAATCTGATTACATAACTCGTGTTACTTGTAATGCTTTAAACCTAGTAATCTAACATGTTCATCTCCAGAAGATCAGTTTGTGTTCTTCTCCTGTGCACTCAAGTGTGTGTTTGTGTGTGTGTGTTTTATGTTGTTGAAGCTGAATTGATGGTTTAAAGCAGCTCAGAGTAATCAGAAACGCTCGTTTTTATCTGTCTGTCAACATGTGATTTCATCACAGCGCACCGACTGTGTGCATCTATGAGTGTGTGTGTTCGTCTCATTTAATACCATTTATCTCTGCCATACTTGAGTTCACCGCTGGAGTCTGAGGTTGTTCTGCATCATTAGAGAGACGTGGATCGACCCCGGACTGATGACATTACCTATACAGGTCAAGAGGTCACGACATAAAATCTGTTACTTGATCGCGTGCGCATGTGTGTGTGTGTGTGTGTGTGTGTGCGATTTATTTTGGCCGAAGCTGCAGGTTTAGATGTGGAATGCATTGTAAAGGCAAGCTGAGCTTATCTAGTTGTCCATGTCTGCACTCAGCTCTTGGGTTCCTGATGGGATAAAGAGAAGAGGTCTGGTTAAAAGCCGCTTGAACGTCTGAATCAAATCAAAGAGAAGAGACGGCGCTTGTGAACTGGCTCCTGCTCTCTCTCTGGGAGGCGTGCCGGCAGGTGGCTGTCATGTCTCTAATTGGCCTCTGTGGTGTGAAATTGTGTTCATTATGTGCAGGAGGAAAGCACAAGAACCCCTGCGAGCTCCCGAAGAAAGACATTCATGAGAAAGTGTGTTTGACGAACTGATTCAAAGGCCATATGGGAAACTTTTCAGTTCAGGATTACACTGCAAAAAAAGTCTTTCTGACTCAGACATGTTTTTAAGTACCAATATCTAACAATAACTAATGAAGATGGGTTTAGGTAAGAAGCAAAATGACTGATAAGTCTATTAGATTTTTTTTTTCTTCATCACAAACTCTGTTAATATTTTTTTTCTGAAAAGACTTGATATCTTAATTTTGCTTCTCAAGTAAATGTCATCGTATCTTGATATAAGTTTAAATTTATTTAAGAGATATTTTATCTTGTTATGAAACAAGACAAAAACATAATGCAATTCTCCCTTTTTTCAGAAAATAAATAAATAAATCTTGAAGTATTTTTGAAAAATAATTGCTTTGAAAGTTATTTTATCTTGATAGTTATTTTATCTAATTTTATCTTATTATTTTCTCTTTAATTTTTTACTTTTTACCCAATTTAAAGATAGCTTTCTTGGTTTAAGCTATAAATAAATTAATTAATAAGTATTTTAAAATATACTTAATTTTGATTGGGGGGTGGGGGGGGTCAGAAAAAGAAGACACAATATTAATGTAATATAATAAAAATGTATCTGGATTTAAGAGGTTTTAGATATTTGAACTTGGAAATTCTAAATAAATAAAAAAACCTGGCAATTGTGGGTCACAAAAAAATAGTTTAAAAGTTTATTCTTACTGGAGTACTGAGTTTTTTCTCTTTCTCGTTTTCAAGCTTAAACACAATTTTGATTCCAGATACTTGCATTTTGATTTAAGAATGTTTAAATATTTGTACACAACAAAAATACTAAGTTTACAAAACAACTTTTTTACATTTGCATTTTTAACTCACCAATGAGAATTAATTTTACCTTAATTTCCAAAAGATAAATAGTCCATTTAACTTTTTCTTAGTTACATCCCTTGTGTTGTTTTCTTTAAGGCAGTAAGTTCTGCGTTATTAAGTGGCTTTGTAAGTCAGATAAATCAGAGCATGTCACATGATTTGAGAGCGAGTTAATTTTTTTTATTTGTATTTTTGATTGTATTTAATGATGTTGTCTATCCCTTCAGACCATGTGATCTGATTGGACATAACTTTCGAGGGAAGTGACTGAAAAATAAGAGAGCTTCTTTGTTTCAGCTGAAAGGGAAAATTCAAAATCTGCTTTAATGAATTGTGCACAACAAGAGCCAGAAATAGAATTAAGACAAGACAATCTGTCGTCAAGACAGATGTGGGATATATTCATTCCTGACATCCCAGAATTCAAGCATCAGTGCGGTGCATTGTTTGTGGATCAGGAGATGATGTATATGTTAAGTTTGCAGGTGTTTGATTGAAGTGGTGTAGCAGTGAAATTGCAGAGGATAGAGGATGCTATGCTACACTAGCATTAGTTCTGCAGGTGTGCCACAGACAGGTGTGATTTCACCTGTTACTGAAGAAGACTGTCACTTCTTATGTTCTTCCAGAAAAATCTCTGACAGCAGCTTTCATTGATGTGAATACTATTTTTTGTGTGTGTGTGATTGCAAGCTGAGCTGCAATTAAATCTGCATCACAATTAAAATCTGTTTGATAAGAATAAGAATGTTTTTCATTAATATTGTTGATTTTTGAAAATATTTTTTGTATTAACTTTCAACATTTTGTTTGTTTAAATGTAGCTAAAAGAAATTGTTTGCAACCACATACCAGAAAGTCTTTTGAAATCTTTTGAAATCTTTTGTTTTCAGTGTGTGAAGTCAAAACAATAAGCAATTTTTATTTTATTATATAAAAAATATATATATAAATGTGTGTGTGTGTGTGTGCAATATATTAATTTAATATATATATATATATATTTACACACACTGCAAAATGTAAATTAAATAATATATAAATTTACATAATTTATATGACATTTCATATTAATGAAAATTAATGATATTTTAGTATATATTTACTATTGTGTGTGTGTGTGTGTGTGTGTGTGTGTGTAAATAGTATAATATGTTAATAATGTGTGTGTCCTATTTTTTTTTCTTCAGTTTGTTACAACTGTAAAATGTAAAATGAATTAAATAAAAATAAAATAAAAATTGCTTTTTATTTTTTTATCTAATGCTATCTAAATATCTATCTAACTATCAATGTATCTATCTATCTATCTATATGCGTGTATGTATATATGTATATATATATATATATATACAGTTAGAGCCATACATATTTGGACACTGACACAAGTTTAGTTTTTTTTTACCTTTTTACTGAAACATATTCCAATTATAGTTATATAAATATAATGGACATAATGTGTACACTCTCAGCTTTCATTTGAGGGTATCCACATCCACATTGAATGAAGGGGTTTAAGAGTTTCAGCTCCTTAACATGTGCCACCCTCTTTATACAGGGGTCAAAAGTAATTGGACAATAGACTCAAAGGCTATTGCATGGGCAGGTGTGGGCAATTCCTTTGTTATGTCATTATCAATGAAGCAGATAAAAGGCCTGGGGTTAATTTGAGGTATGGTGCTTGCATGTGGAAGATTTTGCTATGAACAGACAACATGCGGTCAAAGGAGCCCCCATACAGGTAAAACAAGCCATGCTTAAGCTGCGAAAACAGACAAAAACCCATCAGAGAAATTGCTACAATATTAGAAGTGGCAATCCTGAGAAAGAAAGAAAGCACTGGTGAAAAAGACCTGGACGTCCATGCAGAGTCATTTCTATGGTGAAGAGAAACCCTTTCACAACAGCCAACCAAGTAAACAACACTCTCCGAGAGGTAGGCATATCCAAGTCTACCATAAAGAGAAGACTGCATGAAAGTAAATGCAGAGGGTACACTGAAGGTGCAAGCCACTCATAAGCCTCAAGGATAGAAAGGCTAGATTGGACTTCGCCAAAAAACATCTAAAAAAGTCAGCACAGTTCTGGAAAAACATTCTTTGAGCAGATGAAACCAAGATGAATGAATTCTGAGCTATTCCGAGACATGCTGTTTGCTCAGATCCAGCTAAATGCAGTCTGCTTGTTTGAGCAGTGTTTCATAATACAGATGGACAATACCCTAAAACATACAGCCAAAGCAACCCAGGAGTTTATTAAAGCAGAGGAGTGGAGTATTCTTGAATGGCCAAGTCAGTCACCTGACCTTAACCCAATTGAGCATGCATTTCACTTGTTGAAGACTAAACTTCGGACAGAAAGGCCCACAAACAAACACCAAACAGCCACTGCAGTAAAGACTGTGTTAAAAAATGTTTTAGTTCTTCACATTTGTATGCAATCTCTTTGTTCAACCCACTGAATTAAAGCTGAAAGTCTGCTCTTTAAATGCATCTGAGTTATTTCACTTAAAATTAATGTAATGTACAGAACCAAAATTTGAAAAGAGTTGTCTCTGTCCAAATATTTATGGCCCTAACTGTCTATATATATATGTGTGTGTGTGTGTGTGTGTGTGTATAAACAATTGCTTATTTTTTAAATGTTTTGCTTGATGTGTACTCTCATGAAATGTTTTATGCAGCGCAGTTAATATATTTTGACCATGGCCTCTGAGTGTTTGAGGGTGTTGAAGGCTCTTGGAGGGAGGCGTGACGGGGAAATGTTCCACCTCACTGCAGTTTCCATGGCTGGAGGCTCCGGCTGCTGGGGCACTCGCGCCAAATAACCCGAGAAACCAGCTTCGCCCCTCGATCTGGAGGGGTTTTCCTCTTAAACACTAACCGTACTCTTTCAGAGCCTCTCCAGAAGTCACCTCCTCTGCTCTAGTTCACTTTATGTGTCTTTCTCATCATATCAGAGGCTCTCTGTGATGCGTGCCAGTGCGGGACAGGAAGTGATGCGATGGATTAAGCCCAAAGAGAGAGTAGGAAACGGACACAAAGACAGCTGGGAGGAACTGTGAAGGATTAGGACGTTGTTTTGATGCTTAGGCGTTGATGGACAGAGGAGCAAAGCTAACGGCCGGTGCTGGGCTCTTAGAGGGAAGCCTGAATGAACCGTGGAGCTCGTAATGGGCACAAATTGTCCCTGTGCTGTGTGACTAAACGCTGGAGTTTAGAGCCGTATGGAGGCCTTTGTTCAGGGGCAGTAATGAGTCAAAAGCCCTCGGGGGGTCAATAAAACCAAGGAGGGGGTTGTTGTAAAAGAAGAGAATTTATCAATCACTCTTCTCTCTTCTCCTCCCGCATGCGATGAATGAAAATCTGTTGCTTAGAAAGTCCTTCGCTTCGAGTGCGTCCATTCATCACCTGCGACGGGGGTGAGGGGCCAAAACCAAACCACAGAATCCCATTATCACTGAAACTCACCACTCGGTGTTTGTTCATTAAAGTTACGTGACACCGGTGCTCTACAGCCCTTAAAAAAGTTGGTGTAATGCTTTTCATGTTCACAAGCTTCTCAGAGTCTCATTGGGTGAACTTTTTTGCACCAATAGCAAATGTTGGGTTTCTGTGGGAGTTAAAGGGTTAGTTCACCCCAAAACGAAACAACTGCAGATTACACCATCAGAAATATCTTCATTTGTGTTCTGAAGATGAACCAAGGTCTCCTGGGTTTGGAACAACATGAGGACAAGTAAGGAATGACAGAATTTTAATTATTGGGTGAACTAACCCTTTAAACTCAACTTTACCCCCGGACTAGTTTTATGTCTAGTCCCAGACTAAAATGCATGAAAGAAACTTGCACTGATTGATCTTAAAACATGAAAGATTCGTTGTTTTGTCTCGAGAAGCACACCAGTAGTGTTTTTTTATCCTAGGAAAGTTTATAACATTTGAACTATGGCTTAAACCTATCTTAATCTCAGTCCTGTCTGTGAAAACGGGCCTAAAAGTTAATTCAGCCTTCTACAAATGAAGATCTTTAAAGCGCTTACTGTAAATAAGTCACTGGGTTCCACTTTATGATCGGGTGTCCTTGTTCCAGTGTAATTATACATTTAGGTACTGAGTAATATTAATTAACTTCATGTTCTTACTATATGGCTATAGTTTGGCTTATGGTGTGATTTGCATGTAATTATGCATAATTTATTGTTATTATAACAGTAAGTACTTGTAGCTATTTTGATAATGACACCTTAAAATAAAGTGTTACCAATTATTGCATTAAATGTTGAATGCATTGCTAAAAATAACATCTTCCTCTGTGTTTTTGTCTTGTTTTGCAGTAGAAATGTATTTTTAAAAACTTGCTTTATTGGAAGGAATTAATCAGGAGCTTCCAGTAGTGCAGGCATTCGTATCATTTAAAGTAATTAAAAGCATGAATAATAAAGAGAATGGACAATTCATTATATATAACAATATAGTGATAAAAAATCTCTGCCCCCCTTGAATTGGGATACGTTAAGTTGACATGCAAAATGAAGATATAGTCTTTAATAACTGTGGTGTTATTGATGTGTACTTAAGTTAATTAAGTTGATTTTCAGACTCAGATATTTGTTCTTGTTTTAGTCATAAACTCACTTCATTTGGAGTTCTTATTTTGTTATGTTTCTCCTGAAGTAAATGTATCTTGATTTAAGAATCTTTAGACATTGGGAAACAAGATAAAAAAAAAAAATTAAAAAAATACATTATTAATCAGTATAAAAAGTAATAAATGTTTTAGTGGTTTGGGATAAGATGATTTTTGATAAAGGTATTTAAAAAAAATAATATTGATTTAGTGGACGTTCTATTTTTAGTCTGTAAAGCCATATTTGTATTATTCCTTTTACATATTATTGGCTTGGTCTTACATTTATTTGCATTAAACCTGCAGAAACCCTGCAAAAGGGAAAAAAAAGAAAGAAAACTCACAGTAGCGTTTCTGTGACTTTGCAGGACACAAAGACAGCTGGGAGGAACTGTGAAGGATTAGGACGTTGTTTTGATGAGGAATAATATCAGCAGATTGATCACCTTGGAGAAAAAAGAAGTCCCTCCCTCAGCCGTTGTATTAAAAACACTAACAGCAGCATTAATCAAATCTGAAATATCCACCTTTTTCTTTAACATGAAAGTAACTGTTTGCACTACACACCACTGTGTTCATAATTTGATAACACATTAAAATAGCATGGTGAGACCTCAGCAAAACTGATTCTTTAGTATTTACAAATGGCCGCGCTCTTGTGAAGAAAAAGGTGGATATTATTTTAAAGGTTTCCAAACAGAAATCCAGACTGTATCCTGGCAGCACTTTACATATTAAAATAAAACTCACCACGTGACCTCCGTGAGACTGGTCAAAAACAAAAAAAAGCGAGTTTCATAATTATACTGAACGCAAAAGTAGAAGAATTGTGAAGAAGGCTTGTAATTGAACAATTGACGGTCCCCATTGATTTATTTATCTACTGTTTGGTTGTTCAAAATTCCTTAAAATATCTTTTGTGTGCGTTCAACATAATTAAGACATTTTATTGAAATGTTTGGAACAACATGAGGTTAAGTACATTACAAAATTAAGGTGAACTAGACCATTAATGTGCATATATTTATAGATGTATAGCTATAGAGAGAGAGATTTTAAATGTTTTTCATCTGCTCACTAAGGCTGTAATTATTTGATCCAAAAATACAGTATTTCAGTCACATGATCTTCAGAAATCATTTTAATACACAGATTTGCTGCTCAACAAACATTTCTGATTATTATCTGTGATGAAAACAGTTGTGCTGCACAATATTTTTGGAAACCTTAATGCATTTTAGTTTTCAGGATTCACAGATGAATAGAAAGTTCAAAAGAGCAGCATTTATTTGAAATAGAAGCTGTGATGCACTTGCTGACCCTAGACTTCTGAAAGGCAGTATAACAGAGGCTACTGAAGCCAATCCCATATTAATTTACTGTGATTTTACTGTAGTAGCACTGGTGTTTCGGCAGAAGCTGTAGTTACCATGGTAAGTGTTAGTAAGGGTCAGCGCTCGTGTGTGTGTGTGTGTGAATGGAGTGTTTAATGTGAGTGCTATCACTGAGAGTGTTTCTGCTCGAGCTCCTCTGAGGGGCAGGACAGCTGTTTAGAGCCGTGTCGACTCTTCATATGGATATGTATGTTAATGAACACAGAGAGAATGAATCTGCTTCACAAAGGGCCGTTCTCGCGGTCAGGACAGGTCTGTCGGCCCTCCTCAATGCATATAGAGGCTTTTTGGGAAACGTATCAGTTGATGTGTTCACAACTAGTTCATGATTCTAGAGCTCTGTCTCTGGAGGTCTGGATGCTAATTGTGTCTAATTCAATTAGCAGACGGTGTTAAATAATCTGAGCAGGTCTCTCTGTGTCTTCAGTATCTACAGTGTCTCCTGAGAGCTGCTGGTGATTTTCTCCTCTTATACACCAGAGATTAAAGAAATCAGATCAAAATATTTACATGTGTATACAGTTATATTGCTACATTTTATATATATTTATAAACATTATATATATAAAAAATGTAAAATATTTAAAACATTAAAAAAAAAAATCTTAAATATATGTATATGTACACATATAATAAATATACACACCTATATTATGTAAACAAAAACTTGTAATCATTTGACAGCACTAATTCTAACATATATTCACAACTGGCCTTCTAAATTGTAATATTTTACTAATTAATACTAATAAACACTATTTTACTGTATTTTTTGTAATCACATAAATGCAGCTTTGGTGAGCAATATATATATATATGTATATAAACTTACTGACTGAACTTTTGAGTGGTAGTTTATGTTAATATTACCTATTAATTTACAGTATTAACGATGTCTCCTGTGATTTTCAAGTGATATTTTGTTCAGCATTAAACACTATAGCTTAAACAAACCATATTCAAAATAAAAGGAAAAGTGTCCTTAAAAACATTCAAGCGATGCTGATTCTTTTATTTTCAGAGCTTGCTCCAAACCATGCATGCATGAATTTTCATCCAATGCACCCCGTTTTCAAAAAGATTCAAGCTAATAGATGCCTCGCTAAATTTGTTAAATGGACCAGAAAAATGCTACAGCGATTTTATGCTAATTAGAAGTCAGCTAATTGTTAATAGATTGCAGAAATCTTTTTTTTTTTTTAGATTGATTCTCTTCTTAAACCGCTCCCTACAGGCTTTAAAAATGCATGTGTGCTAATCTGTGGGCTTGTGCATCCAGCAACAGGTTCTGAGATGTTCTGCGGAAGTGATGGAGAGGAGAGAAGCGTGTGGTTCATGGAGAAATGAGTGTCTTGGGTTGAGATGCCAGCATGGGGCGCAGGACACCACTGCCTTCGCTCTGTCACCAGCGCTCCAGCACAATGGTGTAAATTTGCGTGGCTGTGTGCCGTCCTCACACTGAGACAGCAGCCCCCATCAGGCCAGCTGTGAGGGGTTAATGACAGCCGATCCGCCCCACAGGGCCCCGCCGGGGGCCGCCAGCTTTGTGTGTCTGCATCTACAGTTCACTCCCAGGAAGGAAGCCAAGCAGGAGAAATTAAGGATGAACCGGGTTTGTATTTTGCTGCATTGTGCTTATGCATGATTCCTTTATTGCATGAAAAATAATTTTAAAATAAAAAAAAAACAATAAAAAAGTAAATCAAAAAATAAAATATTTGATTTATATTTGATTGTGGGTGTTGATGGGTGTAGCGCTGCCTCAGTGAATGAATCTCAGTTCAGTATTGTGCTCTGAAAACAGCTTTCAGTTTGAAAAGAAATCTTGTACAGTATAGTTTGTCGATCTAAAACGGTAATTGTGCATGAACAGCTGTAATGTTGGTACACCAATGAGCGGTCTGAACTTACTTACTCAGTGCATTTGTTATTTTGTCCATGCGTGTGCACCTCTGTTTACATTCAATACCATAAACTGCATCGTACAGTGACTGCATTATATTATGTTCAATTTAGCATCTTGACATCGTTTCAGAAAGGTGAGCGTGATTTCACCAAGGACAAGATGTTCAGATGTGAGGGATAATTTTTCTACTGTTAATCAGCTATCAGTTCCCACTGATTTTAGGAATAAATTATAGGTAGGATTAGGTTTAGTGGAAGGGATTGGGATAAGTCTATATTTTTGGACAGTAATGTTGATCCAGGATCGGGTCTTACTTGGCAAAATCTCAGAAATAAAGATGACATCAAATGAGTTGCGGTTTATTCTTCGTGGTGGAGATAGAAAACGTAATGCATTGCTTTGGGGGTTAGTTTTCCATGCAGTGTTTTGTAAAATCTGTGAATTCTGTAGAAATGGAGAAATGCAGCCCTGCATCACTGTCTCGGCACTGGATGCTCTGCTGCTGGCTAAAATATGAGTCCTTGATCCATAATGTTGTTTCCTCCAAAAGATAACAAGATGGGACTTGGATTTAAAGGGGCACTACGTCTTTTTCCACTTAAAGCAGTGGTTCAGCCAAAAATGAAAGTTTGCTAGAAATGTGCTGACCCTCAGGCCATCCGAGATGTTGAGGAGTCTGTTTCATATGTGCTATTATGGGTTATGAACTCACGTTTTATACAGAAGCAATAGTTTGGAAAGTTGTGTTAATGATGGATTTGTTTCTTTTCTCTTCTCAAGATATTAACTGATGGACTGGAGTGGTGATGTTATTATCAGCTGTTTAGACTCTCATTCTGACGGCACCCATTTACTTCCACATTGATGTAATGATGTAAGGAAGAAACAAACTCATCTACATCTGAGGATGAGAACATTTCCAGCAACTTTTAAGTATTGATGTAAAAGGTGGAAGTCTTTATTATTTCCCGTTTCTCTCTCTCTCTCTCTTTCTCAGCAGTGTTCGTCCTCTGCTCACTGAAGTTATGGTTTTTGCCGTGTCTTTGTGTCGTGGAGGTTATTGATGGTAGAATGAACGGGAGAGTCGCTGGTGACCTGCATGTAAAGATGTGGATTTATCGCTCCGGATCCCTCCAACAATTTCATCAAAAGCCCATTGGCCTGCAGCATTTGTCCCGTGATAAATCAGCCGAGGCGCGGAGCGGATGAGAGACAGATGAGAGACGAGAGCAGAGGTCACGGCCCATCCCTCAACACTTGCACACACACTCCTGTTTATCTGAATCAAACACCGTCACATGTTCAGTAAAAACCACTTTGGGGTCAGTGAGATTTTTTTCCCCCCCAGAAATGAGTACTTAATTCAGCAAGGATGCATTAAACTGACCAAAAGTGACAGTAAAGACATTTATAATATTAAAAAAACATTCTTTTGAACTTGGGATCTGTGAATCCTGAGAAATAAAATGCATCACAGTTTTCACAAAAATATTGAGCAGCAAATCACGCTATTATAATGATTTCTGAAGATCATGTGACACGGAGACTGCAGTAATGATGCTGAAAATACAGCTGTGCATCACAGAAATAAATCACATTTTACTATATATTCACAGAAAACAGCTATTTTAAATTATAACAATATATTGAACTTTTACTGTTTTGTGTGTTTTAATCAAATAAATACAGCCCTTGTGGTTTTTCAGAAGCATATAAAATGCTTACCCTAAACTTTATATAATTTAATTACTTTTTTTCCACTTCTTTTTAAAAGGGTAGTTGCCCAATTTTGGATATTATTGTGTAAATATGAATGCACAAACAGTATATTTGTAAACAAATATTTACATGTGTATATTAATATTAATATAATTTATATTATGTAGAAACATTGCTTAAATATATACATGCAAGGGTGTGTATTTATATATATATATATATATGAAAAATGTTGGATGCAATTAATTTGCGATTAATCATTTGCACTTTGTTTCCCAGAATGCATTGTGGGAATTGCGGGATTGAATGCATTCAGTCAAAAATCAAAGGAGGCCAATTCTTCAATTCTGAATGTTGCATATTATATTGCAGGTGACACAGATGTCATTCAGTGTGACAAAAAAATAATTTCTCAAGTTTTTAGGCACTTTCACGACACGTAAAACAGTCTGTTTTTTCAGTGCTTTATTATTTAATGTCAGTAACACACACAGTAGCTGAGAAACACTGGGAGTGAATGAGACGAGCTGTCTCTGTGTGTGTTTGAAGTGAATGCTGTAATCGCCAGCGGCCTTCTCTGTGATCAGAGCCAGCTCAAGAGATGGTAAACACACGCCTGGAGGAATCACACATCAAATATTGACACACACACACACACACACACACTTCAGATCAAAACACCAGTCATTCAGGCATCTTCAGTCTCCTGCTTCTCAGACAGTTCTTCTATAAAACACTCGCTTATGACTTTCATTTCCCAGCAGTGTCTCAAACTGAGCTCAGTTTGCTGATTTTTATTCTCCCAATTTTTAAGCTCGATTTTAGTTATCATACCAATACAACTAAATAAAAATCTGAAGTATATTTGTGCAAATAACCATCAAAACAAGATACGTTTGCAATGTGTATTTATATTGTCTTACTGCAAACACAATATGTTCTCTTCTTTTAAGTATAAGAGTTTGTGCTGTCAAGAGATTAATTGTGATTAATTGCATCCAGGATAAACTATTTTGTTTAATATATGTGTGCTGTGTATATTTATTATGTATATATAAATACACACATTTACAGTATTTATTTATATTCATATAAAAAATAAATCAGTATATTTTATATATATATATATATATACATGCATTTAAATAAATATTTATTTATAGTCATTAAGCAGATGCTGTTATCTAAACTGACTTCTTAAATGAAGACAATAAAAGTAATCAAATCAACAAAAGAGCAATGATATGCAATATCAATGCATATTTTTTATAAATTATATAATAAAAGAGCAAACCTAGTGTTAGAGGCCTTTTTTATGTTAATTGTATAATAAGAAGAGCAATAGCATACCAAAACAATAGAGAACTGTAGTTTTTTTAAGAAAACAAGCAGTTAGTAAATTAATAGACTTCAAGTCTAAAAGAATAGAATTAATACATGTAAATAATTAATAATGTAGAGTAATATACTATACTAATATGTATAATATATATTTATTGTGATTAATCTTCCGACAGCACTAAATATACGTTAAACAAGAAAACAACGTTATTCATTATGATAAAGGTCATGCTGGTGCTTTCCCACACAGGTGACTGCGGTTTGCATTTATTCTATTACATAAACCCTGTAGTCCTGGGATGTGAGCGGAGCTCAGCTGGACTGGAGCTGGACTCTCGGTGACTCGGGCCGCTGCTGCAGAAGAACGCAGCCGTTTGAAGTGTGTTTTATGTGTGAGAGATGAAACGCGTCCGGCCGGGTTAGTGCCTGTGGCCCTGCGCCGCTCACACAGACAGAGACTGGCGTCAGGACGGTGCTGCTCGACCCTGCCGGGCAAGACCATTCCTGCACAGCACTTAACATCTCTCTCACGCTGCCTTTATCTTTATTATACCACTGCACCTACCACTTACTGCTCCTGTAAAACCTCTTTCCTGTGCTCACACACACACACACACACACGTTCGTTTTTGTGAAAGGTAAGGACATTCCATAGGTGTAATGGTTTTATACTGTACAGACTGTATGTGCTGTTGCACCTAAACCTACCCCTTTTGAAAAGTTGGGATGTGGGGTAACGTCCTAAAAAGTCACCTTCTCCTCGTAATACATGTGTCATATTTATAAATAAATATACATTTATATATATATATATAAATTTAAAGTAAGAAAAAACTTTCATACCCGTTTGATTTATGTTTGACCACAAATTGATGTATGCATGACAATAAGTGTGTTTATGGGTTCTCCAAATTCCAAGCGGATGATTATTTGACATGCAAACTGATAAATCTTACATTTAAGCCTAAATATTGTTTAAGTGCAGTTAATCACTCTCAGATCAAAGATGCACTACACTGATGCTCATTTTCTGGGAAAAAAGACGTATTTCTAACTTTTCTCAGGAGGATTTTTCAGAAGGTTGGTGACCCCGGTTTGACCTCTCGTGTGTGTTTGATCTCAGGTCAGATACGCTCAGACCTGCAGGGCAGAAAATCACCTGTGAGAGTCCTCCAGACTGGGTTTCCTTCACATGCTTCTGTCTTCTCCATAACACCATAAAACCTCTGTCTTCTGCTGCTGGTTTCAGCCCAGTTCACACCAGACAACTGCTCTGAGCGTCTTAGAGTTAACTACCTGTTCATGTACATATCCATACAATTTCACCATAAAATCAAGAAGGAAATTATACATAAAGAAAATATATATTTTAATAGACGTAGACGTTTCTCTGTAGTAGTTGTTATTTAATAATATTATTAATAATTATTTTAAAATATGTGTTAATTTAATTTAGAATAAATATTTTAGAATAATTTAGTTGCTAAAATGAACAACAACTAATATACATAACCAGTACATAATAAAGTACATATATGTTAAGCTTTTTTTTGTAATATTTTTTAAAAATGTATTATATTACTAAAATATGTTTTTTTTTCTTCTCTAAGAAGTCTCGGTTCTCATTATATGTTAATCAATTTGTTTATTTCACTTTTTTTTTTTATTATTATTATATTTTTGTTTTTGGTTGTTGTTGCTAAAATTAAAAGACAGACACTTCCACTTTATATACATATTATTATATACATTTTCTTTATATATTTATTAAATTCATTTATAATAATTAATATAATTTAATAATTATTTGCTAAAATTATATACTACAAATAAATAAAGTACGATATAAATATGCAGTACATCAGTTGCTTTTTTGCATTTTCGTAATGAAAAATATGGAGATAACGTGCTTAAATATCGTGCAAATATATATAAGTAACTTTGCAACTACATGTCAACAAATTTTATATTGATTTGTAAGTGGCTTTGGATGAAAGCGTCTGATGAGTGACTAAATGCAATATAATTCTCAATACTTTGCTTCTACATGTCTACGGACTCTCAGAGTCGATGGTAGGGTAGATTTTATGTTAGTAGAAGAAGTTGACATGTTCCTGTAAGGTTTCTGATAGTCAGTGTGTTGTTGTGAACCCATCAAAATAAAGTGTTAGACGATATTAAGCAGACAGCTCTAATGAGTGTAGTTGTCCTGTTAGAAGTAAACTATTGAATCCTGACTGATCGTGTGAGGTTCACCTTTAACTGGCATGACCTGTTTTTTCCCCCTTGGTTTCTCCAGGAGAGTCTGGATGAGTCTGACATTGCACAGGATGAAGGTTAAACGCCTGCACGGCCAAAAAAACAGTGTAAGATGGATGACTTCTGAGAGATTACTGTAGTACTCCGTCTGCGGATGACAAATGAAGCCGCTTTAATACAGCGCTGAGAGAGTTATTCAGCACTTCTTGCAGCGTGTTTACGCTCGCGTTACCAGATCAGAGAGATGTCTGGAGGCAACCCCGTCTTGCACTCTTTTCCTCCGTCTGTCTTTTGAAGTGGGCTGGGCTCAAATTACTGTCCGTCAGGCCGAGGACCAGAAGGTGTTCACTCAAGAGCATGTAATTAGTTAGTGCTTCGCTAGCCTTTACACTCAAAACATAGCTTGTTGATCTAACTTTATGACACCTATTTCCATTCATCTGAACTGATTTATTTGAACTTAAAGTGAGTTAATAATGAGTATAAATGTATACTTTCATTGTAGCACCGAGCCCCACCGTTACCCACTTCTGAACAATATAAAACACACACACAGGTATTTATTGCAAAAACTGACCATTAGCAGTAAAAAAAATAAGCATTACAAACAAGTTGTGTTGCATTTCAAGTCCTTCTGAAGCCATGCGATGCCTTATGCAAAGAAGAGAGTAACATACAAGGTTTTAATCGCTGAAATTATCCCACTCTGCAGCACAGATGAGTCACGGCGGATGGAGAAATGGTGATCAATCCTTTTGATATTTGTGTTCAACTGTTCTGGAGCAGTGCTGGAAACACAACTTAACACTGGTTTCTAGTCGTGTCCTCTTTTGGAAGCACAAACAAAGTAGTTTGACTTTCACAACAACACACAGCGTCTCCAGAACATGGCGCCCGCAGCAACACTACAGACAGAATAATAGCTCCACCTTCTTTCTTTACGTGAACATTTAGGTGGTGTTATAAAAAAAATAATAAACCCACTCTGTGACATATAAAAGAGGGGGTGTGTTTAAATGAGCCATTTTAGGGGAGCGTGAACAATTCATAACTTTTATAAAGAATATCTCTTTGGTTTTGAAACTTTAGTCTTTTGTAAGCACAAAGAGAAAGGCAAACTTGATATCGCATGATATAAGCCTTTAATATGAAATGTAGTGAAGTACAATATTAGGGTTTGGGATGCTGTGAAGTAAAGCTTTCTGAACAAAAACTCTCTGATAAAGTACAGACACTTGAAACTTGTACTTTTCAAGCAGAGTGCAAATGCAGTCTCCCTAAACACAAAACATTTAAGCATGTGTTTGATTTGAGCAAATGTGATGCTGTTCGCTGATTTCCACCTGCTCTCACTCAGGTCCTCCTGCTGAGGTCACAGACCGTTCAGGTGCATTTGGTTCCCAGAGCAATTGACCAATCATGTCTTCACCTGGGGCTAAAAGGAGTCCCGGGGTAAAGGCGCTTTAATGGGTGGGGAAAGCTTTTACCTCCGCGTCGGACTGCTTCAGCCAGGTTGGTTGTTTGATCTTAAAATACCAACGAAGACGAGGTCACCGTGGAGTAATTTGTGTGCTTAGATTGGCCTGGCGGGAGTAATGGAGGAAGATTGAGGTGCGTTTGCCCCTCCAGACATCAGGGGGGTGCTTTTCAACTCATTTTGCTGAACTGATTGAAAGCACTGAGTTTGTTTCTCGATGGGAAGAGACACTCAAAAAACATTTCCCTTTTTGCATGAAAAAATACTATAGTCATTTATATTAAATACTATAGGGGATATTATACTGCAGTTTACTGTGGTAAAAACTAACTTATACTACTGATTTATTAAATGACTATAGTCTATGCTGTTAACAAAGTGTTGTAAACAATACAGTGTAATACATTTTACTATAGTATGGTTCAAACACACTAGAGGATTTACTATCATTTATGTGAGAGGTTTTGTTTCATTATTTACAGTCAATATTCGAAAAGATTTTACTGTAAAATGATCACTGTCATTGTTTTTCCCATAATAGAGTTATAAAGTTTGACAGCGTACAAAACCACACAAAAGTTCAGCTTGAAACAGAACAATACCAAGATACATTTTCAACCATTATTATTAAATAATTTCATTTTAGTAAAAGTTCAATTTAAGCAGTTAAAAAAAACCTGTTAAATATATAACAATAAAAGGAAAGTGGAATGGAGAGTACAAAAATTAATTCTGGGGAAAAGAAATTATAATTTATTATTATTATTATTATTATTATTATTTAATAATTTCAGTAAAAGTGAAATGTAAACATTTTAAAATCTAAAACTATTGAAAATATATTAAAAAAATAAAACTGTGGAAAAAAATTAAAACATATTTGAATAGAAAGTTCAGGCAGAAAGTATGAATTGTCCAAAACTGTATTAAATGAATGTAATTACTTGTGCTGTCAAATAATTAATCATGATTAATCGCATCCAAAACAAAAGGTTTTCTTTCATAATATATGTGTGTGTACTGTACAAACACATACAGGTATATATTTAAGAAATGTATGTTTATATATTAAATATTCTTTTATATAATATAAAATAAATAAATGTAACTAGGTGTAAATATTTGTAATATATATTCTGTATTTATGCATACACAATACATATACACACTTATAATGTAAACAGAACCTTTTAATTGGGATGTAATCATTAGAACTGATAACTGATACATTATTAAATAAATGAAAACAAATAGACTAATAAAAGTAACTATTAAAAAACACATACAGTTTGAAATATTAAAAAAGTAACAAAATGTAAATGCACAATAAATACATTTACAATAAACTAAAAAAACAATCAAAGTTTTCCACAGCGCTGAACAGTGTCCTGGAACGACGCTGACAAACAGAAAATAAACCTATAAAAAGACATGTAGCATCAATAACTTGGCAAGTTGCTCTCAGTAAATAGACGAGTGCACTGGTAACATAAAAACATTCCAGAACCACACCTGTTGGCCCCAGTTCACCACTACAGAAGAAAGCACTAAACATTTATGTTCGTCTGTTTTTACATCATTCAACAAGCAAACATTACTCAGCTCAGACAGATCGGAGACAAGACTGAAACACACACACACACACACGCACTCCTCATGACTGTGTGTGCTGCTGATCATAATAAATCAAGAATGCTGATTCCTGTGCTTCGTGTCTTTTAACACCTGTATTGTCTCTTTCTGTCAGACATGAGCTTTCTGGAGCCCTGCGGGACATTACCGGGGTCTTACATCAATGTTTACTGCTCTGCTGTGTTAGAAACAGGACAGACGCTGCATAAAACCCCACCACAACACACCTAGAACTACAGCAGAATCCATTCAAGCAGCTGTTGACAAGATCAGCTGCTCTTTCCAGCACATAAAGAGTTAAAAGACGCTCATTTGGCCCATCAACACCTTCCCAAGCAAGTAAACGCTCACTTTAGGAAGAAGAGCAAAGCGTGCCAAAAATCTCATTCACTGAGAGACAGTAAATCTGTCTTACTTTCAGCCGCAGGACACAGAGACAGAGAGACGCCTGTCACACACACACCTTACTGTCAATACAACCAAGAGCTGATGTGGAAATCACTGAAACTGAAGTCTTGATAGATTTGAATCAAACTAAAAAAAAACTTAAGTGTTTCTCAGAGAGAGCAATAAAATCAAATGCTCTGGATCCAGTTACAATAACATTGATGCTCAGACTTGCTTAAGATCAAGACATTTCAGTATAGATATTTCTTAGCAAAAAAAAAAAAAAATCTGAGATCTGAGATAAACTTAAAATGAAAAAAGAAGAAGATTAAATTCATAATCTATATATGCTATTAAATGTCATAAAATTATGACATTAAATGTAATATATATATATATATATATTATGGAACAATTATGGAAATTGTGAGAAATATATGATAGTATTATATTATTGTCATTTTATATTCTATAATATAATTACTATTCACATTATATGTACTGTATAATTTCATATTACAACACATTAAATATATAAAAGTTTATGTAATGGAGCTATTATGGAACAAATATGTGGTAAATATATAATGACATTTTATTCTATAATGTAGAATATATTTTAATGATATAGATATATATAGAGAGAGAGTTTATAAATTGTATAATTATAGAATTAATCTGAACTGATCAATTATATCAGATTATTATAATGTGATTATATATTTTCAAACTGCAACATCAAGTGATAGAACGGATATATAGATAGTATAAATGTACAATTTTAGCATATATGATATATAATTATCCAAAAAAAACAATTACTCTGTGTGTGTGTGTCATTGAACATATAGAAACAGATGAAATGCATCCCATCTCTTACGTGTCATTTCTCCAGTGACTCTTCTGCAGTTGTGAGTACCTGTGTGTTCGGTCTCAGATCAGCTCACCTGCTTAAAGACACTCTCGCTGACCTTCACTGTTTCCAGCTCATCTGCTGCCCCCTGCTGGACATTACTGCAGATCTGGAATATCGTAGTCATATCAGCTCATATGAAGAATACTAATACATTAGCTAATTATTAGGTCATTTAATCCTGCTCTCATCTAGATTTGCATTTCTGTACCACATATCATAATCTAACTTTAATGTGGACAGTTTCTATTTAACACTCAATCATTTAGTAGACACTTAAAGTGCTTCAATTTCCCTGGAGACTGACAAACAAGTGCTGCCTTCAGAAAAGCAAGCAGTTACAAAAATACTCCTAATGCAAGTATTAAACAAACCAACAACTAATATAGCAGGTGATTTGTGTGCAAGGTGTTATTTGATGTTTGTTTACTAACTGATGTACTTAAGTAACCTTATATGGAAGCTAATTAACTGCAGAGCATATGAAGAAACATAGAAAACAACTCTCGAGTTTGTAGAGTTCACTCTCCACGGCCAGCAGAGGGCAGCAGAAGAGGAAAGAAGACTGTAGCTAGAATCCAAACTGTGAACCTACAAAGATATATTTCTAAAAATCATAGAAGTTCATAAAAAAATGCTTCATTCTCTGAAAAGACTTTTTCAGGATCGGAGGGATAAGGGCAAACCACGTGACGCCAAAGTAACGTCACAACTTACACATCTTAAAAATAGTAGATATCACAATAAAGTTTAAAACAAAACATTTCCATTGTGCTCCTTGAAGTAAAGCACAAACTCTATTCTTACACTGGCACTGCGTTATGAAGACAAGAATTACAGTAAAATGACAAACATTTACAGTCACGAATATTCACATAATACAGATTCATCAACAAAACAACCTACTTAAGAGCCCATTTTTAGCTTTTAACTAACCATATTAATATGCAGAGGTAATTTATTCCACAAAAGTGCCCCAGAATCTTTAAAAGACCTACGATCATATATCAGAGTAATGAAATATCCATGAGACTTTTATAACTATGTTATTTAAGTGCATTCGGAAATATGAAGGTGCATGCTCTAGTATTAATAATCTTACTTTAATTTCACTTAAATCTAATGTGTGTTAGTCTGCTTTCTATAAGGATCCACTTAAAAGGGGAAACCTCAACAACCACTAAACCCTAAAACTAACTTTATCAATAACTTTCTGATATTAAACAATCCCTCACCTTAACAGAATTTTAGAAACCTTATTGAAATTCGTTTTTATCCCCAAATAGAATATGTATGTTCCGTTATACCTAAAGCCAATCAGTTTATTTTCAGAAAGCCAGTTTCTTATTACAAAGCTCCTTTCCTAAATTTCCAAAATGATTTTTTTGTATCCTGCCAGCATCCTTATCTGAAATGGTTGGTATAAATATTTCAGTTGTGGGTTTATTCAGCAAGTAGTTATTTATGCCAGACCAAACACACTCAAATAAAACAATAACAACAAGATGATATCTTATACTGTAGCTGTTTTGATTAAGACATCTTGTGCAGAAATATGACAAAAGACACTCAGTTTAGTATGCATTGAATCATATTAACGGGATAAACAGAAGATATAACAACCTACAAAACATGTTTTCCATTAAAAGAATATATATATTTTGTCAATTTGAAATAATAAAGAACCTAACAAAATTCACAGAATAAACCACAGATCTAAAGTGTGAGCTGTGTGCTGGTTACTACAGAAGAACGATTTTAAAATACATCTAAATTAAATAAATGAATATAAAATTAACATGACAATAACATTTTAATAATATAAAAATAAGTGCTAAAACACTGCACAACTAAGCCTTCATTAACTTGCATTTATTCAATTAACAGATGCTTCTTTAATAATACAGAATGCTATTAGAAATCTAGGTGCTTTTGAATCAGTTTTGCAGTCACGAGTTCACCCTCGTTATTATCTATTATCCTTATTCAATATAGTTCAAATCTTTAAACATATTTACTGACATATCACTCGACTCATTGATATAAAAGTTATAATTAAGTTGTATTACGTCTGCACAATGCACATGTCGTCATATTAAGCCTAGAATATGTTTTAACATCACTATTGGTGAGGACTGTATGGTCTTCCAATAATACTGTCTTTAAAATGTAGGATGTTTAAAGTGCACCTGAAGTAGGCCTATACTTGCACTTTAGCAACTTCTGCACTACTTCCACACAATTAAAGTGCATTAGGCACAAAATGTAAGTATCTCAGTTTAGTATGCTAAAAGTACGATTTCAGCTCTATATCGGCCTATACATCCGTGAATGTAGGCTATTTGTAGTGTACTTGGCATGAAATAAATGTATTTCAATTACATTTGAGTGTTTTACAGAGATGCAAATAGATAAGGGGGAGGGAAAAAGTGGTGGTGACGTGCTCCAAACTGAATTTCTTTTAGATATTTGTTTTGTAGTCACTTATTAAATCCAAAACTGTAAAAACAAAATAAATAACATTTAAAAAAAATAACATAGGCCTATTGTTGCTAAAATATTTACAAAATAGAATATCTTTGGTCAAAATCCCATGTTAAAAAGATGAAGTGAGCGCTATTTAAGACAATTTTGTCTGATTAGATGACAATGCTGACCTCTCTCTTCACCTTTCCCACATCCTACACCTCAAAACGTTTATAGACAGTTTTTGAAGCAAAGAGTAAAGAAAAGACTTCCCAAACCTTCTGTATTTAACCTAAATACATGCTTGGCTCTAAATCTCACATGTGAGCTCTTTTGTTTCCCGAAAAGGTGAGTTGTCACTGAAAGTATTAAAGGCTACACAGGTGTGCACAGAGTCACATTTATTTTGAAAGGAAAATAATGTACTTAAATAGCAAACCAACTTGTTTTTCTTCAATATTTTAATAAAAAAAGTGCTTTATTAAAGTGATCATTTAAAAAATGATTTGACATTGTTATGTAATACAGTGACATTCACACAGTTTTAAGCGACCGAACACTTTTCGCGGTCGCCATTGCGCCACATCACTTCTGGCACAGTTATTCTTCACAAGCGTTTATTTCTCTCATTTAACAGTCGTGATAGACTTCAGGGCGTGAGTTTGTGAGTGGGTTGAGCGTGCTTTTCGCCGAACTGGGCCGGTGGTTCGTGTTTCTCCACCCGTTTCCATTCGCCCAACCCCCACAAACCACAAAAGCCCGCCCTTCTTCAGTCCGAGCAACCGAACATGATAACACCCCCTCGCGCGACGTCACTCGCGCGATCATGGGACTTGTAGTCCACGGCGCGCAGGAACGAAGGCGCGAAGCTCGCTTCGGAACTACAAGCCCCAAACGTCACCACGCCCACCGTCCAATCTGAATATGTGGGAGGGGAGCATCCGCCCACAAAAGCCACAGCAATTTTAGAGTGCCTCAAATGCAATTGTGCATCAAAAAAGTGAACAATTGGAAATTCGGGAAATGTCGTGAGTGAATTGCGCACGCAAAAACACCCGGGGGAGAGAAAAACGGAGCTGCCCGCGCCTGACGGTTTGGCATTCATAGATATTTAAATGGAAGTGGGTGGGCCCTCGCGCAGACGGAGCTCTCTGACAGACCTGCGCTTATATCCGCGGAGGAATATTATTTAATTCCGGATCTAACGGCGCAGATAGGTCCGTGCCGAGCGAGCGAGGGACCGCCGCCGTTCGACGCGAGACGCCCGGAGTCGCTGGGCATTTTGTGCTCCGTTATTGAAGGGTGTTTTTGCATTGGCACCGCCCTTCCTGACGGGGTGGGTCCGTGCGTCAGAGCTGCGCCACAGTCTGCGGCCGCTGGAGAAAATAGGCCGTCCTTCTGCTGGGCTGTTGCCTGCCTTCTGCCTGCCTGCCTTTTTTTCTCTTAAACAACTCCTCTCCGGGTTTCATTAATGCGGAATGAGTGGTACGTACCCTCCCCTCCTTATGCGTCTCCACCCCTTCATTCTCCATGCGTGCGTCTGTGCCATCTATCCATCGCTGTCCCCCCACTTTCATATGGGATCTGCTGTTTATTTGTGGCCATTGATCAGTTTTGGGTCTTGTGCAATGCCTGTAAGGGACAGGGAGGCTTGTTTGGGGGGATATTGATGTGTTTAGAGGTCTAGAAGGTTTTTGCATGAGCTTTTTGTCTTGCTTTTCTAGAGCATTGCATTGCATTTCTTTCCATGCCCAACTCCAAATTCACCTTTTGCTACCTTTTGGCTTTGACTTTTTCTCTTCAGATCAAAAGAAGGAAGCCATGGCCACAGATGGGGGGAAAGCCAGCGGAGGCGAAGTTGGTACGAAAGGGAAAAGTTCTGGATCACAGGTATCCCAAATGTCAAGTTTGACTCGGATGGTGGCTCTTAAGTGCCCAGTTGTTTGTGCACCACAAGCACTTCCTGATTATTGCAGGGCGCTTCGGTGCACAGTTACACGCATCCACACTGGTTCCTGTCTTAACCTGTTACGCTTTGCAATACTTTGATAAAACATTTGTGAACTGTGTGAGGTAACGCTTTTAATCTGTAGCATTTCAGAATCTGGGCAACAGTTTATTATAATGATTTTGCACAAACATGCAGTGTCCAAAAGTCTAAAAAGGCTTTTTTTTATCTGGAAATAAACTCAAAATGTAAGATACAAGGAAACATAATGGCATCAAATATAAGGCAAACATTGAAGAGTCTGATCTAAGAGTCTGCTCATCCCATAAATATAACAAAACTGGTGGCAGTAGTGCATGGACATCATGTTTTGTTCATGTCAACTGTATTAAAGTGAAAAAGAAAACACATTTCATTTCTTTTACACATTTCACTGAAATGTTTTTTGTATTTGTAAATCTAAATGATATAATATAAATAAGAATAAATTGTAAAAAAAAAAAATAATAATAATAAATTAAATGATAAATAATAATGCTGCCATTAAAGCAATAAATATTTAAAGAACATACAATAGGCATAAATAATTTATGTGACAACAAAGAGAACAGTAATTATGTTTTGGTCATGTCAACAACACTGCTACTGTCATATAAATAACATAATCTAAAATAATAATTATAATAATATGATAAAAATGTCTCTTATATCTTAAATATCTTTAATTAATAAATGTATATTATATATAGCCTATTTTATAAATAACACATACAAAATTAACTTTTATTCACACAAATACATTTAATTTTACATAAAATTACATAAATATTACAAATAATGTAGATTATATCCTATAAAATAATTATTATAAATATTATTTGTAACAGATAACATTTCAGAAGCTCTATCACTTGTGACTTATTTTTTAAAATATTATTTATTTATTGAACAAAACTCAAAACAGATGAAAAATTATATTCTACATCAGTTGGCATCAAAATATAGAAAAATGAAATCATAAACATCATCAAATCTGATTTGTGTTTGCAAATGAAATAAAACGACAGCACATCAATGGTCTGTGTGGAAACAATGGCTATTAAGTTGTTAAGTTACACTTTTGATTTCAGACTTTTGCAACTCACTGTGCTTGACTTGTTTGTGTGTGTGGAATATTTAAGAGTTAGTTTAACAGTTTTTTGTCATGAAGAGTTTGTCTCTGGAGAACTTGATCGTGAAATGGAGAGACTGTGGTTCACACGCACACTTGCTCTTCCTGTGAGCCCGCCCACATCTGCTGACACTGACATAACACTCTGTGTGTGTGTGTGTGTGTGTGTGTAGGATGCACAGCCGTCTCCTCTCGCCTTGCTGGCGGCGACATGCAGTAAAATAGGCGGTGTTGGCGGCGAGGGTCAGACGGCCACGCAGCAGCAGATAATAATCGACCCTAACCAGGGCCTGCTTCAGCTCCAGAACCCCACGCAACAGCTCGAGCTGGTACCCGCGCAGCTGACGGGAAACGGCTGGCAGATCATAGCCACTTCCCCTGCCGCCACAACCAAGGACAGCATTCAGCAGCCGGCGGCCAACGAGAGCGCTGCGGGGCGAAAGGTCAAGGCGGCGGCTTCGAATAACGCACCTGGCTCACAGCAGCAGCAGCAGCAGTTTCAGATCATCCAGGTGCAGAATCTGCCGAACTCGTCTGGCGGGATTCAGTATCAAGTCATCCCACACCTTCAGACCGCCGACGGACAGCAGATCCAGATCAGCCCTAGCAACTCCGCGGCTTTAAGCGTCCAGCCCGAACAGATCCAGCTCATTCCCGCCGGAAACAACCAAGCCATTCTGGCCACGCCCCAAAGGGCGGGATCCACTGGCATCGTCACACAAAACCAGACGATTCCACTTCAGATCAGGCCTTCGTTTCCCTTGCAGCTGCAAACTATTCAAGGTACACAGTTTGGCCAGAAAACATTTTTGTTTTAATTAAATGGGTTTGTTCGTCCCAAAATAAAAATTCTGTCACCCTCATGTCCTTCCAACCCTGTTAGACATCTTATTAGGGTGTTTTTGATGAAATCAGAGCGCTATCTGATCCTACAGCAGCACAAATGAAATGATCCCAGATCTACAAACGTATTCAAAACATAGGAAAGACAGTCCATGTGACATCAGTGACTCAACTTCAGTTTTGTGACGCTACAAAAATGCTTTTTTTACACCAAGAAAACTAAAATAGTTATGTCTTCTGCCTTTAAGGATCACGAAGCATACGCACACTTTCACAGTAAATAACGCCTATTATGTGCTTTCCCCCCCAGACGTAAACAACGCTGATTGCGTCAAATATGTTCTTAAGTAATCTCCAAAATGGACGTAATTCAGGGGAGAAAAGGGGTCAAGGGGGCGTTTCTCTTCAGAACCAAGCGTAGCATTAATCCTCCGTGTCTTCAGTCACTCAGATGTCGAGGGTAAATCACTACTGCTCTGTTCATTAATACATCCAACAACAAAACACCTCAATCTCTTCGAGTCCTGCTCGTCTCTGCGTCTCGGTCACTTTAACACACCAGTTCAGTCTGTGTGACACGCTGCTGTCAATCAACTATTGTGGGAGTGGCCTCTGTCTGTGTGACGTCACACCTACATGCATTTGAGAATGGCTTGTTTTCAGAAGGGGCAACTTATTTTTATTACATTAAAAGAAAACCACCTGTGGATCTTTATCATTGAAGGGTGGTTGTGTACACACACTCCCAACACACACTTCAGTCCAGACAGCTTGTAAAAGTGCATGTGGCACCGGATGACCCCTTTAATTTGTGTTCTGAAGATGAACGAAGGTCTTACGGTTTGAAACAACATGAGGGTGAATAATTAATGACAGAATTTTAGTTTTGGAGTGAACTAATCGTTTAATGTCTGAGATTTTCGAAATGCAACGCGATTCCTCTGGAATTGATTCTGATATTAGATTTTAACAGGAGATGGCGCTGCATGCTTTAGAATCATGCTTTAGAGTCCTTACACAAACCTAAAGTAGTCATTCATAAAATTTGCAAAGTTTGAAGCGTTTACAGTGGGCTTACATTAATCTTACATTATAAAAGTGAAATTACATGACGCTCTTCTTCATGAGTATTTGAGTATGCCCATTAAAAACTAGATTAAAAGCGCCTTCTGCTGTTGAAATCTCAGCTCAGAATTGAATCCAGAGGAATTGCAATGCATTCGGAAGATCTCTGTTGAATCATGGAAACATAGCTTATGTGCGTGACAATCGCATTCGACTAATTGTGCAGTCCTACTTTATAGTTATCATTCTTGTTGTGAACATGCTTTATATTTGTATGAAAATAGGCTAGGAAACTGGCTTAAAAATATTCCACTACTATTCAAGGTACACAAGCGCCTATGGTGACGACGCTACCTATTAACCTCGGCGGCGTGACTTTGGCATTGCCGGTGATCAACAACGTTGCAGCAGCAACTGGGGGCGGAGCTTCAGTTCAGCTTGTCCAATCAGGGGACGGAAGCATTTCAAATGGAAACCAAGCAAGCTCAGCGGAAACCATGTGCGTGACGGCCAGCAACGTGATTGCGGATGCTACGGCGTTATCTACCGCAGCCGAAAGCCAGAAAGACAGTCAAGTGGGCGAGTCGGATGCCCAGAATCTCGCTCAATCCAATGGCCTCCAATCTGCATCCGAGCAGCCCGGCCAAATCCAGCAGTTCCAAATCGTAGGGCATCCGGTTCTCCAGCAGATCCAGTCGCCCCAGCAGCAGGTCGTGCAGGGCTCAATACAGACTTTGCAGCCGGTGCAGCAGAACCTCCAGCTGCAGGCCTTCCAGAACCCCACGCAGGTTCTGATCCGGACGCCCACGCTCACCCCGTCGGGTCAGATCAGCTGGCAGACGGTGCAGGTGCAGAACGCCGGCATGCCTCAGCAGCTGACGCTTGCGCCCGTGACGTCCGGCTCCAGCGGGGGCACATTCACCCAGATCGCCCCGCTGACACTCGGCGGGTCGCCCATCACGCTCAGCGCCGCCCAGCTGTCCTCTGGGACCGGGGTGCAGACGGTGAACATCGCCGGGCTGGGGGCGGCTGGGGTGCAGGTACAGGGCGTCCCGCTCACCATCACCGGTGTACAAGGTAAGCCCCTCCCACCTGTCATGTGACACCTGTTGAACTCAGTATATTTATAGTTTTTAGTCACGTGCCTGTATTTAATGCCTGATAAAGCCACTATTTGTAACGCTTCAAAAGCGGCACCTAGTGGTGAAGAATGAATTCGCATTTTCATTCAGACCAACACACAGTGCTACTATTTCATGATGTCAAATTAAAAGGGCTTGGGATTCAAAAAAAGGCTTGTTTCAATGATTCAGAGTCGAATCTTTCTTTTGAGAACTTTATACACGTTGCATTTTCAGATTTAGTACTTAATATGTGTTCGTTCACAGAGCTGTTACACACTGCATGAAAGATCATCTTCAGAAATCCATAATAAGGGAAAACCCATAAAACTACTACTTTTCAGAGATTTTAGCAGAGGTGTTTGTGTTGCACAACATGTTAGCATTCAGTTTTTGTATGCTATATTCATCCTCCGGGTGTCAAATCTACATCTTGTTTACTTCCCCATTTGTGACAATAGTACATCTATGACGTGTGTCTATTAAATTATTCATGAGACTGTGTGTTCTTATTCTATGAGAAAACGTTTTGCTTCATTATTCACAACATCATGTCTTGATTTGCTACGATAAACACTTCATATGTTTGTTTTTGCTTTTGTCATAAGAGTTCGGCACAAACATGATTTATTCACTTGGTGTGAAGCCTTATATAAACACTGCAGAATAATATAAGTTATCAGAGGTGCACAAATACATCTGTAGTATTTGCCAGTATTCAAGTTACCCAGCTATGACGACTTCTGCTGCTGAGAATCCCAGAAACGTGAAAAAGGTTCACAGAGGGCAGTTACCTTCATGAATAATTGAGCGGTTTATTTGGAATTAATACACAGTTCTCAGTTAAATTCATTCAAGTTCAAACAAGTTCATGTTCAGCCCATCACCCCAAAACTATTAACATTTTTGAATCCCATTAGTGATTCTCATTAGATATTTTTAGTTATAATAAAATATATGTCCAGTTTAATAACGTGATCCTTTTCTTTTCATCTGTGTATATACAGAAAAAGCAGCATAGAAAATACTACCATGATGTGGAAACAATATACGATTTAAAATGTAGTTAAATAAATGGATAAAATATATATTTTTTAAAAATCTAGATTTTTAAATATTTTTAATTAATGCTAAATACGTTAACTAAATACTTGATCTGACATAAAATAAAATATTTAAAAAATTTAAATTTCAGGGTTTATTTCAATTTATTTAAATTTAATTTACTAAAAAATTAATAAAATGAATCAATTTAAAATATTTAAAAATAAAAACACAAACAAACTTAAAAAAACTAACAAATTAAAATGAAAACAGTATGAAAGTAAAAAATTAAAAACAAATTCAAAATATTAATAAGAACTATAGTAGTATCAGTAAAATAAGACTCATGCGCAATGTATATATTATTAGTATTAGTATTATTGTATATATTAGTATAGTTAGTAAAGAATTATTTTGAATTTTTTTGACTATAAAACAGAAATTAAAAGTAATAAGAAATATATACATTAATATATATATATATATATATATAAATATATAAATACTAAATGTACTACTTAACATTAAAAAACAATCATGCTGAATATAAGTAAAAACTATTTATTTATTTATTATAATAAACAAAATTTGGGTGTTGAAAATGTGCTTAATTGTCACAAAAATAATGTTACAAAGAATAACATTTAATCTGGAAAATTATATGAAACATTTTTTTCCCATTTGTTTTTAAAGAAACGTTTGATCTGGTTGAAGTTATTAATAGATGTTGCCATTATTATCACAGTATTTGTAACCACATATATCCAGAATGTAAAATGTGTCCGCTGTGTTTCTTGATTAAAACTCTTGGATGTTTAATTTAAAAATGACACATATGTAGTGAATTATAGCAGCATGAAATGTAATTGTGTGCTTTTCCATAGACTCTTTATTACTCGTGAAAGTAAAACGGCAAATTAAGGCATATATATATTTTATGAGTCTGAATGTTGTTTCCAAATGCTTGGTAAAGGTGTCAGATTACAGACCTTTCTCTAGGGTTTTTTGTGGAAAATAAGGGTTATTTTAACAGGAAACACAGGGACATTTTTTTGAGGTCTAATAGATATTCTCCAAAACAGCCCAAACTCCACTGATGTTTTGAGCAGTTCTCTCAATCAAGCATTCACAGAGTGATTTAATCAACTGTGCTGTTTGTGAAACCCTACAGGTCAGCAGCAGGGTCAGGAGGGGGTCAAAGTTCAGTCTGCTCCGGTGACGGTGACCGTCGGCAACATCAGCAGCACGACCCTGAACGCAGTGAGCCCGGAGCAGATGGGGCAGGTCCAGAGCCCTTCGGACCAGGAGGGTCAACCCAGCAAGAGGCTACGCAGAGTGGCTTGCTCCTGCCCCAACTGCAGGGACGGAGAGGGCAGGTACGTCCTCCTCACCTGAGAGGGGTAACGCCAGCCACCACAAGAGATCACACCCGGCCAATGAAAGACTTTCATGCTTTGTAGCTGTTTTTTAGCAGTATGGAAGCTTTTCAAGCAATTGTTAGTTCATGTGTCACAATTTGGACACTTCTTCTTTTTTTTTCTTTTTTTAATTCTAATTTATATCATGCAATTCTGAGAAAAAATGTCAGGTTTGAAAAGTCGTAATTATTTTTTTTATTCGTTAACAGAAAGAAAAAACTAAATTGCAAAAAAAATGTAAATTGTAAGATATACATTTTGAATTTGGAATTCTTAAGAAAGGAATAAGAATAAGATATAAATTCAGAAAATTAAAAGACAAAAAAAATATAAGATACAAATAAGAAAAAAGTAAAACTTAAAATATAAAATTGTAATTCGGAGGAAAAAAGTTGAAAAAAGTAGAATTGTGAGATATAAACTTAGAATTATTAGGGAAGAATTTAAAGGTGCAGGATCATCTTTCTAAGGAAAAAAGAATTGTGAGATATTAATGCAAATATATATATATATACACACATAATTTTGCATTCCTGACTTTTTTCTTTAAATTCTGAGATGCCTCCGCCGTTCTTTTTTTCAGAGACAAATAAAAAAAAAGGAATCAAATTAAATTTCACAATTACAGAGATCAGCGAAATAAAAATGTTGATTGTTATATATAAACTCAGGATTGTGAGATTTTAAGTCAAAATTGAACATGCTTTCATTGTCAAGAACCACTCACAGATTTATTTTAGTAGAGCAGACTGTACAAACAAATGCTAGATAGATAGATATATTATATATGAGTCTTTCAGTGGGTTCATGAGTTTTGACCAGTGTGACTTCTCTGTATTGTGACAGAAATAACAGCGACCCGTCAAAGAAGAAGCAGCATGTGTGTCACATGGAGGGCTGTGGGAAGGTTTATGGAAAAACGTCTCACCTGAGGGCTCACCTGCGCTGGCACACGGGAGAGAGACCATTCGTCTGCAACTGGATCTTCTGCGGGAAGCGCTTCACCAGGAGTGACGAGCTTCAGCGGCATCGCAGGACGCACACAGGTGAGGAGACGATCACACAACCGCTCGATCGGTTATTTTTGTCAGACGTGGGGCGGGGCTTGGTGAGCAAGTTAACCTTTTCAGGTTATGTCTTGTACATGTCTGGCAGCGCAGGAAAAATGTGATTGCGACGGCACAGTGTGTCTTCTGTGGAGAGTTTTAACGAGGTGTTTAAACCCGCTTCGCTTCACTGTAGTCAAGGGAGTCATATCCTTTGCGATGTACAGAGACTGGATGCGCCTCGCAGAAGCCCCTCCCATGACACAAAGTGAATTTCACGCACGAATGAAGCGAGTAAACTCAAAATGTTCAAGCGTCCAACTACGCGTGATTTATTCATGCAAGCCACGTCTGTTGTGCACATAGGGTAACGTAACGGATATATATATATATATGATACACAAAACTGTTATCCAGCAGTTAAAAGTACCAAAAGCTTGTTGAAGTACCACCTCTTGTATCATTTAGTAGACACCTTTAAACTTACAAATTAGGACAATAGAAGCACTTAAAATCAAGACAAGACCAATAATACGCTAGTCTTTAAGTTAATTAAGTTAGCTTAATGCAGTACACATAGCAAGGTTTTTAAATGATAAAATAAAGAAAAAGAAAATGGATAGAGAAGAATAGAGCATGCTAGCAATACTGCACACAGTACACTGCCTCTGAAACTTTCATTTGTCATTAAAAAATTGGATCAGGTTTCTGTGCTTTCGCATCTGTAGCATGCATTTTGATGAAAAGGATGATAAATACAAAAACATTTTTGATTTTGGTGCAAGGACCTTTAGAGGCCTTTTTTGCTTTTGTTAACTGTGTAAAAAATTATTATGAACAGAATACAATATAAAATGTTGTTTTTTCTTTTAAAAAAACTTTTAAAATCTTGTTAAATAAATAGAATACAAGTGTAACAAGCAGTTTTTTAAAGGATAGAATTAAAATAGAGAGCATTAGAGTCAAAGGAATATGGAAGATATGTGTTTTTAGCTGATTCTTGAAGATGGTTAAGGACTCAGATGCTCAGATTGAGTTGGGCAACAGGTAATGTAAAAGTCCATGGAAGTGATTTTAGGCCTCTTTGGGATGAACAATAAAGCATCGTACACTTTCAAAACGCAAGCTTAAAGAGGCACATAAATCTGAAGTAGGTTTAAAGTTAATTTACAATTCAGGTGAAGATGAGAAAGTCACATGATGAACCAAAGCCCATCCCACTTTTAAATATGAACATATAGAAGGAGCTCAGAGTCATTCACACAAACACTGAACACCATCAGGATGAGACTCAAATATGCAATAAGTATTCATTTAACAACATTACAACCATAATAAACAACTCATAAGGAAAAAGAAGAAACAGTTATTTCAAAGAAAAAACATCAAATTCAAACAAAATTTAAAATGCAATGCAGGGAATTCTGGGAATGTCAGTTTACAGGTTTCCTGTAAAGTTTACAGTAAGTTTACAGGTTTCCTGTAAACTTACGGGACATTACCATTAACTTTTTAATAGGTTTTTTACTGTAGCATTTTCAGTTTTTTGAACATTTCTGGCTCATTAAAAATGTGTCTTGCTACCGCATTCTGGATTAATTGTAAAGATTTAATAGAACTGACTTGAAGACCTGCTAAGAAAGCGTTACAATAGTCCAGCCTGGACAGAACAATCATCAATGGGCCACTTTTGACCTTTCGATATCTGTTTTGATCAGATGTGAATAAATGGATGCTCTTTTCTGTCCCGGTCAGGTGAGAAGAGGTTCGAGTGTCCGGAATGTTCCAAGAGGTTTATGCGGAGCGACCATCTGTCAAAGCACATCAAAACCCACCAGAACAAAAAAGGTGGGGCGGCACTTACCATCATCACCACAGAAGAGATGGAGGAGGAGGTGGACGAGGTGCTGGGCTCGCCGAGGATCGTTACCGTGGCGTCGCTCTCGCAGGATTCCAACCCGGCCACGCCCACCACTTCAAACAATTTAGAGGAGGAGTTTGAGTAGTTTTCCCTCCAAAAATGGTCGGCTGAAAGCACCATGATATTGTTTGTCGGTTTGTTTATCGGTTGATTTGTTTATGTTCTTCATTCTTTTTCTATCGACGATGGACAGCTGTTTGAGCGCACTCGATTTTTCATATGGAAATTTAATACTATCAAATATTATGACAAAGAATAATCTAATGGAAAATATGGAATAGTATGAGATGTTAAGAGAAGAGTTCAACGATGGCGTTTGTTTTGTTACGAGTAGCACAAGAAGTACTGAAATTGCCAGATGCTCCTGAAGATGTCGCTATGCACAAAAATAATATATATATGTTTTCAAAGTGGTTTCTATGGAAAGTCGTTTCCGCCACAAGATTTAAAAAAATGTAAAAAGATAATTGATTTTTTTTTTTTTTTTTAATCTCACAACTCCTAATTATGTTTTTATTTTGCAGTTCTCATTTTTTACTATGAATTTTATGTTTAAATCTCGCAAGTCTGAGTTTTCACTTTTTTCCTTTTGAATTTTATAAATCTGATTATAGTTTGCAAATTCTGACCTTATTCCTCACATTTCTGAGTTTATATTTCACAATTCCTACTCTTTTCCTGATCATTCTGAGTCTATATTTCGCATTCTGACTTTTTCCTTTAAATTCTGAGTTTACTTTTTGCAATTGTTGTTTTTCTGCCATGGAATAAAAAGATAATTTTTGCAAGATTCAGACTTTTTTTTTTTTTATTCTTTTTAATTTCAGTTTATATTTCGCAATTAAATATTTTGCGACTTTTTATCTCGCAGTTCAGACTTTTTTCTCGGAATTGCGAGTTTATATCTTACAATTCTGATTTTATTTTTTCGCAAGAATGCGTTTTTTTTTTTTTTTTCACAATGCAAGAAGAAAAAAATCTGAATTGTCAGATGAAATCTCAGAATTGTGAAAACAATAGTTAGAATTGTGATATAAACCCAGAATTGCGAGAAAAAGGCCAGAGCTGTGTGATACAATGTAAAACTGCGAAAAAAAAAATAATTCTGAATTGTGTTATAAACTTAAAAAATGTGAGGAAAGGACATCTGATTGTTTCTATAAAATAAAATAAAATTCGCAAATAATTAAAAAAAAAATATCTGTGGCGGAAACAAGCTAGGTTTTGGATTGAACATGCAGTCGGGGATGAGATTCTCGGAGCTTCACGCAACGGTCTGTGGTTTTGCGTATGATCAGGCTAGAAAGATGAGCACCTAACAGATCTTTAGTACACGATTAGAGTCGCAGCACAAACTAGAAAGCGACGCCGTCTGTGATTGGAGCGTGTCGCGAAGCGTCAGCCAATCACGGCCTCGCGTACAGAACGCTTTAGAATTCAGGCATATATAATAATAATAATAATATAATCTATGATTCAGCAACTTTTATGTAGGAGATTATAGAGGCGGGCTATTTAAAGAAAAGCACATTAGATTTACAAATAATGCATTCCAGTAACGATTAAAAAAGAAATAAAAAAATAAAATAAATAAACGAGAAAGAAAACAATCTAGCTTTCCAAGACATGCTATGTTTAACGAAAGCAATACTCTAAAGACAATCTTTACCATGTTTACATTACCGAGGGGTAGAATAGGTTTAAGAAAAAGTTCTCTCTGATCTCAAGTCATATAAACTGTACTCTGATGCCTTAACAAACACTGCAGTACCACTACGTTACGGCTGGGCAGGGGAACGTGGGGCTTCGACTGTGTTTTCAGAAATATTCGTGTGCAGTAGCGCCCGGGTGACCGCATTTAGCTTTTTATACACGATGGCGAACACTGTGGTGATCCGCTCCAGCCCTCGTGAAGATCCCCCGACCCGCGTCGAAGTGTCCTCCCGTTGACTTTCTTGCGCTCTCCAAAGAGATTCGACCCACCGACCCCCTCCAAACGCTCCCTCTGGACCGGTCACGGCGGGCGGGAAACGTACCCTGAAGCCACTTCGATGAGTTTGATGTTGAGAAATCTGTGGCGTGGCGTTCTTGTTCGTGACTTTCGTTTCATTTCGAGCCCGTTTTTTGGTTCCCGCACAGCACGACGCCGCCTGTGTGTGTGTGTGTGTGCGCGCGCGCGTGTCTAATTTATTATTTATCCATCTATTATTAGTATTTGCTAATGTGTATTGTGCGCTATTGATGCAGAGATGACGTGCTGCATGATTCATTTCCGCTAACGATCTCTATTTAGTAACGATCTGTTATTTCTAAACGTGGTCCTTTTAGAAGTAAAAAAAACATGGCTTTTAATTTATCTGACGTTTTTTCGCACCATGACGTGTTTCAAATGGAGAAAAAAAAAAGTTTAAAAAGAAATGGTTGATACCAAACAATTATAAATAGATGTTTTTTGGTAATATTTTCTGTGGCGAGCGATTTTCTTTAATATTTTCTAGTGACACCTCATTTGTAAATCATTTTTCTAAGATGTTCCTTTGTCTTCATGGCATTTGATAATGGGTTTTTTGCCAGGTTAGCCTGAAAGGCTGCAGTTTATTGATATTTTTAAAATAACTTTGTACAAACGTGTTATGTTAATGGGTAAAAAAACAAGGAAAAAAAGAGGAAAAAGAAAAACTTTGCCTGCATAACACTTGAAATTAAAGTGAGTAATTCTGTCTTAAATATTTCATGTCTATGTCTTATTCTTTATTCTAGTCTTCTTTTATTTACAGCCTGAGCTTCAGTATAAAACAACACTTTACTGTAACCTACTAGTTAATACACTAGTTAATGCTACCTAGAGTTAGTTAACCCAAAAAAGACAATTTGCTTTTAATACACTCATCCAAGAACCAAGATTAGGATGAGTTTGTTTCTTCATCAGATTTGGAGAAATGTAGCTCTGTAGCTGCAGTGAATGGGTGCCGTCAGAATGAGAGTCCCAACAAACTGATGAAAGCCTCCAGATCACATCTGTTCACATCTGGAGAAGACAAAAGCTGAAACAAGTTATGAAAACTTTTTTTTTTTATTCGGGATGGCTAGGTTTTTTTTAATGTCTCCAGACGGACTGGAGTGCTGGGGATTATTGTGATGTTTTCATCAGCTGTTTGGACTCTCATTCCGACGGCACCCATTCACTGCAGAGCATCCTTTGCTGAGAGACTGATGAAGAAACAAACTCATCTGCATCTGGAATGACCCGAGGGTGATTACGATGGTGCTTTGAATTGGAAATATAATCAAACACCTAATAGAAATATTCAAAATGCTTGAAGAGTCGTGTGAGCAAGCACCGCTGTCAGCAGAAGCTGTTCATCTCTGAGTGTGTCTGTGTGGAGAGTCAGTGATGGAGGGCAGGAGTGAGGGATGACGCTGTGTGGAGGTGGAGATGCTTCATGTGGGCGGCTCTCTTTTGTTCTTTTCTCTGTTTGATTGACAGCTCTGTACCTGCAGTGCATCACCAAAGGGACGCTTTATCCACTTTAACAGCTGCTGTGTGTGTGTGTGTCTCACGCTCTGCACGCAGCACCTGTCTCTTTTCAGAAAGTATGTTGGTTTGACACGTCTCACCAGTTTGATGTTCATATTTCCTACTGTAGAATAAACAGATAATGGGATTCGTAGATTCTGTGGCCTCATCTGAAATAGGTCACACCAAGCTGAGAAGTTTACACACAACCGTCACATCAGCTAGCACTTTATCTAATACCAGCAGATCATTTCTCAAAGATCTATACAGTATACACTGATAAACCGATTTTAATGCATTGTATTTTCATGGCTTGAGTTTTTATGCGCTGCATTTTGACACGGTTGGACATTTCACAAACATTTTCATGGTTAAACTTCAGTAATCAATATTCACCTTAAAAAAGTTCATTTTCAAAATATTCGGTTTGTTTAATAATTCGAATAATAATATTCGTCAGGCAACATTCGGTTATTTTTATTTCACTTCCCAAATTCAGTGCTTCAAATAGGACAGAGCACACATCCAGAACTGAACTAGATAAAATGAGCGTTGTTCGTTCTCAACATTAAGCTCACTCTTGATCATGTAAACAGAAATAAATATCCCATAAATACAATGTTTTTGTTCTGCTGAATGTCAGAAATAAAGAAAACAAAACGCCATGATTGAAGATTTTCTGGGAAAGTCCCGGCGCACGGATCCAATTTACTGTTACACATGTCTTTCAGTCTTTTATTATTGTTAATTAATTACATAACTAATTATTTAAATCGATCAAAGAAGTTGGAATTGTTTTTTTTCTCTCTAAATTTCAACAAGTAGCCTAACGACCAATGGATCGGACAAAACAAATGTCAAAAATAATCTATGCATTAAGGATATGACTCGCAATTAAAGCTTTTTAAATTCACATTCCTACAACTATATAAAACAACAAATCATAAAATAAAACACAAATTATATATATTATTGTTCGAATTATTAAACAAATCGAATATTTTGAAAATGACCTTTGTACGGTGAATATTGATTACTGAATTTTAACCATGAAAAATGGTTAAATAAAGTAAATGTCCAGTCATGTCAAAATGCAGCGCATTAAAATGCATGCACTGTTAATTGCAATGTATTTTTTTTTTCTCGATTAGTGGAATTCAACAAGCTTTTTATTTCAAATTAATTTTGTTCCATCGATTTCTAATTCAAGCGATTCACTAGCAAAAGATAAAAACAGATCAAAAGGTTTTCGAATTTCAACATCACTTGTAATAATATAAAAAAGCGCGTAGCGGCGGGTGAAACTGAGCTTTTCCAAAATGATTCGTTGTTTCTACGCGCTCCAACCGAATCATTTTTGCGAGTTGAATTATTCGAATCATCAATCAATCGTGATCGGAACTGGAGTCCTGATCTAAAATGATGATTCACAAATCATTATTCAGAAGCAAATGACTATTACCAGTACAGTACAGTCATACAAACAAAACAAATGAAGTGTAAGCAAATACAAATCAGTAAAAAAAGTATAATTATAAAGAGTATGATCATGTTTTTGTAGACCCATCACCACAGTTTTAGTAATGTTTTTTTTCTTTCTTTTGAGTAAAACTATGCTTCATTTTCTTGAGGGATGTTGCAGGTAACAGAAAAGTGATAAATGTACAGCATAAGAGGACACATATGATGAACAGCTTTAGTATTAACAGAATCCATCTACTTTTCTAAATCAACTTTGACATTTGTGTTCATGTAAAAATTCGCTAGCAGGTGATGAATTAAGTTCTATATTCTTTTTTTAGTAGTCAAACAATCCAGAGAGAGAAATGCCTCTTCTGAGGAAGACTGATTCATATCCACACAGAGACATCAACACAAGTCATTGATCGCTTATGATTTTCAAGCGTGTAGAGTTCAGAGAACTCTACTGATATGGGTAAGAATAATAATAATAGATAAAAAGATCAAATCTTTTATTACTACATATGGGATATTTAAAACCAAACAACATGAAACGAAGCATATAAAAAGTGAAATAAAAGAACCTTTATTTAAACTAATTTCAAATAAAATGTTTTCAGAGAGAAAAACACAAACTGTGCAAATGGGAGAGAAGTCTCTGTAATCAGAAACATCTGTTACAGGATCTGACGAGATCCCTGCCTTTCATCAGCAGGAGAATCAGTAAAAACAGTACAGCATCATCAAGTACAGAAGGAAGGACTGGTTTGCATATGATTTCTGAACACCGGCGGAAACTCTCAGTGTCAGGATTCCCGTCACAGACAGATGATCGTCTTCACTCCACGTCCTTCTGCAGACTGACACACACAGTCAGGGGTTAAGATATTAATGCATCTTTAAGATGTTCAAACATGCATAGACTGAGACGAGCTCAAGCCTGGTCTGAAACCAGGAGAAAATTCTCCTTCAGGATTACTGCACATCTTAAAATCACACTTATTTTGTGCAAAATGTATTTTTTTTATCATTATATACTCTTTTAAAACTATGACTTATTTTAAAAAGTTACAAAAGTTTACAGAAATAGTTTTGACTTTTAAAAGTTGGATTTTTCTTTTTTTCCTCTGCATTGTTCCTGATGTCCGTCTGAATAGAGCTACAGAGCAGTTCGTTAATACATTAATAAATACCATCCAAGACTGACCTTTCCAAGTCGTGGTGAAAAATAACATCACATCTATATATATATATATAGATAGTATAAAATATCTAAAAGGATAAGGAAACATTAAATTGTATTGCGTAAAAATAAATAAATAAATAAACAATAAAATTAGAACTAATTAGTATTTGGGGTGAAAGTAATCCATCTCTTAATGCGTGATGAATTGATGTTTGTAGTAAATATGCCTGACGAGGCATCATTATTACACTGAATGACATTTAAGAGGTAAATGTAGTAAATCAGGGAAACATTTGTGGTTTTTATTCTTAGGCTCTGAAAATGTATTTAATTTTGGGGGAGAAAAACATCAGCCTAAAGCCCTGTCACACTTCTTGAGGGTTGAACCGCTGACCCTCACACACTGACTCTGGACTCTGAGGGGTGTTGACGGATACCTCTCCAGATATTGGCGGACGTTGTCGTGTCCGTAGAACTTGGCGAGTCTGGTGAGAGCTCCGGTCGCACAGCGTCCATCTCGCTTACGACACAGACTGCAGTTACACACTCCTCGACAGATGGGACACTCCCACGTCTGACACACACACACACACACACACACACAGTGATTCAGTGCTTACAACGCCAAAAATCCTAAACCAACAGAAACATGAGTGTTGCTCAAAATGACTTTGTTTGTTCAATATGAACATCAAACATGAACTACTGCTGGATCAGCTTTATTACATTTAAATTAATTGGATATTTGCATTTTCAGTTACTTTAACCTTAGTGTTTTTTATTTCTATTAGTGGTTTTGTATTTATTGTGCTTTTTCCGTGCTATATTTCATATTTTAGATTTTTATTATACTCATTTCAGTTAGTTGCCACGGCAACCCTTCTAATTTGTAGTTTAGTTCAAGTTTTGCATCTAAAAGATTTCTTTTTTTTTTCCATTTATTGATGAAGATATTTTAATGTCTCCTTCACTTTCTTTATTTCAGTGAATCATTTTTATATTTTTTATTAGATTTATTTCAGCATATTAGTACTTTATTTCATTTAGATGCCATTTCTCATTTTTTATTTTAGTGAAAGGTATTTTTTTACATTTCCATTTCAGTTTAATTTATTTTTATTTTAGTTTAAACTAATAAACCACAATAATTTGATGAAAAACTTAATTCAAGTTATTTTTAGATTATCTATTAGTCTTTGTTTTTTTTATGTTGCAGATTTATTATTTTATTAATATTATTATTTTAATATTTTAGTAGTTTTATTACTTCCACTTAATCTTAATTTCAGTTACTTTCCAAAGCTTCAGGTTTTTTTTTTTATTGTATTTTTTTTTTTTATTAAATGTGACTCTGGACCACAAAACTTCATCTCAGGGGTCAGTTTATTAAAATAAATAATCTTTTAATTAACGTATTGATGTTTGTTAGGATCGGACAATATTTGGCTATTTGAAAATCATAATATTGAGAAAATCACTTCATTTAAAGTTGCCCCAATGAATTCTTAGCTATGCATATCACTAATCAAAAGTGAATATTTGATATATTTGCGGCAGGAAATGGAACATGATCTTTATTTAATCTGATTTTTGGAATAACTTTTTTATGTAATTGTGTAATTGTTGTCTATTGCTCTAAATCTCCACAGGTCAGTTACGGGTGACTCACGGGGTCGAGCAGAGCGGTCCGGACATCTTCTCCGTAGCGGTTGCGCAGACAGGGGCCGCAGAACTGACCTTTGACCCCGCCACAGTACAGCCCCCTGCACTCAGTCTTGGTGTCGAGCGTCTTCTGACGGCACTGATGACACGTGCTGCCCTGAGGTCATCAGCACACACATTAATGCACACCTCACACACACACACACACACACACACTCTCTCACACACAGCACTCACGTTCTCTTTATCCAGGATCTTGTCTTTGGCGCGATCAGCCACGTTCTCCAGCTCTTCTTCGGTGATGTCATCAGGCATTCGTATGGAGTCACGCGAGCGGCGCTTCTTCTGCTTGGGCCGAGCGTCTCCAGGACCCTCCGTGACCTGCAGGAACACACACCACACACTGTGGAGGAGGAACCTTTCACTTTCAGTCAAGTCAGGAATGGATCACGCACCAAAAACATACATTCTGGGTTTTTTTGGGGGGAATTTTCCTTTTAGTTTATGTTTTCATCTAATATTTATATTTTATTCATTTTTTTTAAAAGTTGATTTATTTAAAAAAAAAATTAAAGATCTACCTTTTAATTCAGTTTTTTTTTATTTTTTTGTTGTGGTTGTAATTTTTATTCTTGTTTTTTAACTAATGATTATATATTTTTTGAATTAACTAAAATAGTTCTTGTGGCTTTTTAGTTTTTTATGTATTTAACTTTTATTATTTCAGTTGACTCGTTGAAATAGTAATTTTTCCTCAGTTTCGTTTTCAGGCTTCCCCCTTTTTTTTTTTTTTTCGTTTAGTTTTTGTTTTTAACATTTAAATTTTTTTGTTTGTTTTCAGGAAACGATAAGACACCAAAAATACTAATACAATTTCAGCTTATTTTGTTTCAGTCAGTTGCCACTGGAACATTTCTAAAGTTCAGACAAAAAATTATATAATATATATATGCACATACATTTTTTCATTTATTTTTTAAATGTAATTTTTTATTTTATTTTTTTCGATTCAGGAAATCAATCACTAAAATATCTTTTGAGTTATCTGAACTAGTTTCTAATTTTTATTTTAGTTTGAAGTTTTTGATTATATATATATATAAAAGCATTCTCTATTTATTTCTAACTTGTTGTTTTGAGATGTTTCTGGTGCAGTAAGTCCACATGACTTCAGATGAAATGCCTCTCTTGCCTCCATCAGGCGTTTGATGTCGATCTGTCCGCTCTCTCTCTTCTGAGGAGCCGCTTTCTCCTCCACTTCTATCCCAAAATGCTCTGGGGGCCTGGCTTTGCGGCCTGGGTTTCGTCTCTCGACCTGAACCTCTGAGAAGCGCTGCTTCGGGGTGGACGGCTTCTTTCTCTTCTGTTCAGAATAAAGTATGGGAACTGGTTAGATGTAAGGAGAGAAAACGGAGCATTTTGTGGTAAGCTCTGTGTAGGTGTTTGGTGCACAGGATTGTGGGATCTCACCGTAGGTGTCGTCTTAGAAGGAAGTTCAGGCAAAGAACTCAAGTCTGCAAAAAGTTTTGCAAGCTGCAAAAAAAAAAAAAAAAAAGTAAGTTAATGTAAACATCCAAAATATGAAAAAACTGCTTAAAAAACAAACGGAAAATTCACATCAGTATTACATCAAAACGAATAAATCTTGCAAATACATGACAATGCTGCTATAAATTAATATTTTCTTAATATTAAATGCGAGATTTCAATTTAATTTATATTCTATTTGATCTAATCTTTAAAATATATATGTATTAAAAATACTACTTTAAAACTATTTTAAAAAGTAAAATTTGTTGTTATTATTATTATAATTATAAAAAACAATGCTGTTATGAACTAATATATATATATATATATATATGAAAAATACTCTTAAATTGTATTTTATTAGAAAAAATATAGTATTATTACAAAATACATATAGTATTAATTTGTATATGTATATTATTAGTTATATTTTTAACGACTATATTATTTAAAAATAAAATTACATTTTTTTTACATTTGTTACTTTTTAAAAAAAAATATATAAATATTATTTTAAAACAAAATGGATTAAGCATTTAAAAATATTGACATTATAACAATTAGTTATTAGTTAATATATGAAAGATGCTGTTATATATAAAGGAAAAAAATTAAATGAATAAAAATAATAAAAAGGTACCATAGCTTTGTTTTCTTGGATGTTCTTGGCTCGTTTGCTCAGTATCTGCATCTCTTCATCGGTCAGTAGACTCTCCACACTGCTCGTGTTATCAGAGGGTTTTGATTGGCTCTCTGCTCGTATGCGTTCATATAAAGTACACTCTTTCGTTTGTTCTAGTTCACGCAGCTTCCTGTTTCCTCCTACACGCTTCCCGCTGATGGGTGGGGCTGGGGGCGGGGCCTCTTTGTTGCCTTTTTTGGCTGTTTTCCGTTTAGGGGCGGGGCCTCTTTTGGTGGGAAACTTGAATGCGACACACAGTCCAGAGCTCCGCCTCTTTTTAGATGCCGGTTCTTCTCCGTCAGAATAAAAGCCGTTGTCGTCGCTATCAGTGCCCTCACTCTGTATATATTAATTAAATCACATTCAAAATAAACATTTGTTTACATAATATATCAGATTTGGAGAAATGTAGCATTGGATCAATGAATGTGAATGGGTGCCGTCAGAACGAGAGTCTAAACAGCTGATAAAAACATCACAATAATCCACAGCACTCCAGTCCATTTAGAGCGGGTTTTGTTCGTAAACGGTGCTTAACCTGTGCAGATCTCTTTCCTGATTCAGAAGCGTTATATTACACACATAGTCTTAGTGACGGATTACATGTGGATGGTTTTTATCAGCTGTTTGGAATCTCATTCTGACGGCACCCATTCACTTCTATTGTTGAGCAAGTGCTACATTTCTCCGAATCTGACGCAGAAAGAAACTCATCCTAATCTCAGATGGCTTGAAGGCTATTCCTTTAACCCGATCTGAGCAGATATTCCCAGACATCATTACTGTATGTGGGTTGTTGTCGTCATGTTTACCTTG
>JAUMHI010000064.1:18337645-18350709 GCA_032359435.1 Enteromius unitaeniatus
AAATATATAAAAACAATCAAATATATATATATATATATATATTTTTTTTTTACATACTTTAGGAAAAGAACATGCACACAGCAAAGTAACCATTCTCCAGTAAATTGGCTCAAAATACTATCCTTTACTGATCAGTAATAATCTGCATGAATCTGTGAAGCTGATACTAACAGGCTTCCAGGAGCTCAGGGACTGGATGCTGTCTCTGCTGTCCTCTGACACATCTGCTGCTTCCAGCTGCTTTGCCTGAAAACAAGAGCAAACAGTGGCTTATTTTACATATAGAACAACAAACTATCACTCATAATAAAGGAAAGCCAGAACCAACAATGCATTATTATTATTATTCTGATTACACTACAATTACAACATTAATAATAATATGCATTGCACCAAAACATGATTAACGTTAATATGACACGTTTTTGTATTATTATTACTACAATGTCCTATAACAACAACAATAAATACGATTATTAACTCGCACACATCAAAAGATATCCATAACTTCAAAACCTAGATCTGAAAATATAAAGCAAGTAAAAGTGGCTTTAAAATGTTTTATTTTTGACCGACGATCATCGCTGTTCTCTTTCTGCCCGCAGGGACTTACTCCGCTCTCCACACCGCGATAAGATAACCTTTTTACAGGGAAAACACTCTTCATCGCTCTTACCTTCAAGGATGCTCTGCGTGTTTTCATCTTTTTAGGAATTAAAGTGATTTTTCGAGCTCATCAGTGTGTGATTAAAACTCTTAATGAATGAAAGCTTTAAAACACAACACGAGCGGGCAACGGCTTGTGAGAAAACGGAGGGGTGCGAGCGCGCGGAGCCCGTCGTTAAATTGGTCATCAGCTCACTTTGAATTTATTATTATTGACACAATACTAATTATATACAAAAAATATAAACAGGTAATCGGCTAAACTAGATAAAAGTCACCGCTCTTAACTTTAATGTGAGAGTTAACTCTACTGGTCCCCCCCCGCGATCGCGCCTCCGGTCTGAATGGAACAGTCCAGAATGCTGCGCTTGCTGTTTGGCGGGAAATGCCTCACGCCGGACACATCATTCACTCAAAGCGTGCACAGCGAGATAAATGTGTTCATAAACACACCTCCAGAGGCAGATATTAATCTACAGGACCACTGTAGCATCGCCCCACAGAGACTATAGTGACAATAAAGCCATTTAAACAAAAAAACGTTCTACTTTTCTGAATAAATAAGCTTTCCATTGATGTATGGTTTGCTATGACAGGACAATAACCCACAACCATGGGTAGAAAATCTGCTACCTGAGGGTGCAAAAGACTAAAAATATTGAGAAATCATCTTTAAAGTGGTCCAAAATAAGTTCCTAGCATCGCATATTGCTAATAAGAAGCTAAGTTTTGATATATTTATGGTAAGAAACGTGTTTTTGGAACATATGCTGCCATACATTATAGGTTATGATCGATCCATATATTCTGTTTAAACTCTAAAGGGATAGTTTGCACAAAAATGTACTCGCCCCCATATTGTTGCAAACCTGTATTCATTTGTTTGGTCTGTTAAAAGAAGAAGAATGTTAAAGAAAAACTATAGATGAGCAGCCACTGTTTGGTTATGAACAATGTCAGAATATCTTCTTTTGGGTTCAGCGGGAAAAAGCAATTCATACAAGGTTGGAAAACTTGAGGGTGAGCATAAATTATAACCAGGTTAATTGTATTTTTGGGTGAGCTATCCCTTAATTTGGTGACTTGTTTGCTTTGGAGAACACATCCCAATGCTGTCTTGGGAAAGCTCACTTTATAACAAGGCTGACAATCATTTACTAGTGAGCAACATGTTGTTCAGGTAGTTTACATCAGACCCCCAAATAGTTTAACCCTAAATATAATCATCCTTGTGCAAGGGAAAGTGTAAAAAAAAAAGCAGCCACAATGTCATTAAAGTTATTAGTTTAATAAATTTCATGATTATATTTTTGTTAGTATTTGCTCATTATATAGGCTGTATTGTTAGCTTTATTTATTTACATTTATTTATATTTTATATTCATTCATTATTTATGCATTTTATTTAATTGTATAAAATTATTGGTCCTCTGTCAACAGCACAAGATCGGGCAGCCATTTGTAGCTTGAATGGTTTCACGAAAATGCGTGCCAAATAAAAACAGAAATCTTGACTTTGGCGTACATTTGATACGCATCTACCCCATAACCCCAATCCTACACTGTAAAAAATGGCTGTGATATTAACAGTAAATAACTGTGGGGGGGGGAAAACGGTTAAATGGTTAACGGTAAATTCCTGTAAAATTTACAGGGAAAAACTGACATTCCCAGAATTCCCTGCATTGCATTGTGAATGTGCCCGGCTTCCGGTGTATGTCCTTCCCAGGTATTTCACCTGTCCTTACCAAAATAGTCCTTTATGCTGCTTGCACAAACTAGATTTTTATATTATTTAAATGTAGGCGGAAATATTTTTACAGTTCACTGCAGTTGCTTGTTTTAGTGGCTGATGAACTGGAAGTCTCAAAAAGTTAGTGTAAGTCTTTTACACTAAATATATTTCTCTTTAAAAATGTGGATGTGCTATAATAAGTGCATTTAGGCTATAATAATAATAATAGTGCTGCGTACATAGCTTTGTGCAATGTTTAAAGTCACTTTATTAATGTGTAGGAGATCACAGGAGTATGCATAAGCATGTTTTCCTTTATGAGGTGATTTATGAAGTGATTGGAAGATAATCTGCTCGTGAGGGCTATTGTTGTGTTTGACATGCACTGGTTGGATGCGCGTCTCTTCGCCCACAGATAATGCACGTCTCTTTCTCCCCCCCACAATGTTTTCTGCTCAATTAGTAGCTAGTGAAGCGCTTTTTTCTCGTTTGTCAGCACAAACACCTGCATCCGGAGACGTCCCCCATCAATACTGCTTTATTCCGCAAACCTTCACTTATGCGCTCAGCAAACGGCGGCGCGTGACAGCGAAATGATACGGTACCGGCGCCGTTTCACAGCAGGTACCGGCACAGAGAGAAGGCAAATTACCAACAGCTGGTTAAGCTTTGTTTAGCTGCCTGCTTTTGTGTTTTCAAGCACTTGGCACTCAAAGGCAAAGACAAACCAGCGGCTGTGTCACAGAACCTATCTGCCGCATTTTTAGCACCATAGCTGCATAATAACTATCCGCAGCATCTCTGGCCACGTGTCTCAGATCCAGCTCTGCCAACTCATTCAGCACTTACAGGGGAAGTTGCTCACGACTTGTTGCTAAAAGTTGCATTGTGACGTCACTGGCCGATGACGTCACCGCACCGTCAAAGCGCAACACTGTCACTGCATCAAATCTCAGCAAAACATATGTCATGCCAATTTATTTAAAATAATACATGCATTGGATAATATTAAACCTACCCACTTTTAAATACAATATTGAATATTTAAACACTTATTGGATGGAAAGAAACAATTATAGTTTGAAGTATTAGTCTGTATTGGATTTTTCACTTTTTTTAGCCTGCATTTAAAATTGGGAAAATTATATACTATAAATACATTTTTAGTATACTTTAGAGAAAACAAAAAGTTACCAAATACATTTTAAAATAGCTAAATTTGTGTAACAAAACTGCTAAGTTGGCAACCCTCCTCAAATCCAAATGAGCTGCAATAGTCTCCTAAGAAGTAAGCAAGCTGTCAGAACTCAGATCAGTGCTCACTCGTGCAAACTTCACTTTCTGATATACAGCCTGACTTCTGATTCATGATTATGACTGGTATTATAGTTTGGACGTGCATCAGGACCAAAATGCAAGCATAGAAATGCAATTTAATGCATGCATAAAACCCGAAACAATTGAAAAATGATGTCACAATAGCCTAACACTAATGTTTTGCAGAGCACATTAAAAGCGAGTCGATTGCTACCCCTAGAGGCTCTTACAGAGAACTGATATGATCTCAGAAACACAGATATACAGTGGCCTCTTACACAATTACCATATCATTATTATTTTAATTATTACACATGAATACTAATTTAGCCTAATGCAGTTATTTCTGCATTTTTTTTTAAACATGTTTGTTTTTAGTCTGTTCTTCAACTTAAACTGCCTATATTAAATAATCTTGATGAATAACAGCACGTGAATACACAGCGCGTATTAGAAACATAGAAAAGTGCCCTTACACGTACTTTAGTTTTTGTTGTTTTCTTCCGCAGGTGAAACACTTACAGTAACGCACCTGAGTGTCACGTGAACCACACGGCCGTGACGTCATCGACGGCCAACTTTCGCTTCAAGTGTTTTTTGGGGAATGAAAACTTCTGCGAACTGAAAATGGGATGCTGTTGCTCCTCTCCCGACGGAGACGAGGTACGAGACAGAGTTATGGTTATTTGACTTGACAGGTAGATTAAAGTTAGAATACGTATCTCATATATGAAATCTCAGAGATTAAAAAAGGCAGTGTATCAGGTAGTGTACCTAAACTTAGACATCTTCCTTTTCTCTGTTTGTAGACATGGGGCAGAGATCGTGTAGTATATGAAGTAACTGAGATGTTATTTTAGTCTGTTTTCACGCCTCAGCGCTTCAGAACAAGCCTTTTATAAGACTGTAAACTAGGTCAAGTTCAGAGAAGAGCAAACATGAACAATCCAGAAGAATTGAGTCTGAATGAAAGGATGATTGTTAAATTCATTCCAGCAGAAGCTCGTTCATTAAAAATGGTTTTTGTGTTCTTTTAGTTTGTTCTCTTCAAGTGTTCATCCAGGTTCTAATGTCACCTTTCCTTCATTTACAGAGAGACCCTTTGCTTCCGTCCAGCAATAAAACACCAGCTGAGTCTGCCAGACCCCCGCGAGCTAACAGTATCTATCTATCCATCCATACATCCATCCATCCATCCATCATATATCATGTCTCTTATGTGTGTTTGGTTTGCTCCAGCAGATGCAGACGAGAGGAGAGGTGTTTTTTCTGCTCGTCGTGTTGGTGTTTCTGATCTCGATGAGCGCTTCACTGATGTTGCAGAGACCTTCAACAAACAGCAGGAACACCATGAAGCCATGAAGAGCAAGCTTCAGACTCTTGCAAGCCGCTATCACTGCCCAGTAGACGACAGTCTGTCTGAATGCCTGAAGAAGATCAAGGAGGAGCATGGTAAGATGCTCACACTTGAGTCACGGCCTGCAGAGGGCACAGTCTGCTCACCAGAGATATATTCTCTTATAATGGACCATTACTAACACAGTCCATCTAGGGTTAATATGAGGCATAAAACGGATGCACATAAGGTTAATGCCAGTTGCAGCTTTGCATGTATTTAGTCATTCAAAAAAAACTGGAGATTTCTGATATTGTCCTACCATATAAATTCCACTTTGATTGCTTTGTAAACATTTTTATCTAGTATCATATCATTATATCTGCTGAATGAAATTCAGTACTAATTTTGCGCCATTGATTTTCTTCTAACGGGTCACGCTTTCTCACAAAATATGTGCATTTCGTAAGATTTTTGCTTTCGACAGCCATTTATGAAGTGAAGAAATCTTGTGTCATCACTTAATCAGCAGAAAAACTCCAGTCTCGTGAATCTGAACACAGATGAGCACATTTCCACACATGCATTATTCTGATTTGAACCAGGGTTAACTTAAAAACAATGATTTAGATTCATATTTTGAAGCAGGTATTATTGTAATATTTTCTGCTTTCATGTTAATTTTAGGTAAAGTTTTTTTAGTTGTTTTTAAATGTTTATATAGTTTTTAACTGTATAACAGAAATTAAAAAAAGCTTAATGTTCTGTATTTTTATTTTATTTCAGCCAGTTCGGAAGGCAACATTTCTCATTTTCGTACTTGTACTAAAATAATTAAAATAAAATTTAATGAAAAAAAGGATAAAAATGTCACAAAACACAACAAAATGTGACTAAAATGAACATGAGAGCAGAAAATATTAAATTATCTAAAATATTAACAAAAGCTAAAACAGTATCTGAACATGATCCATTTTAAATACTTCTTTTTGTTATTACAATTGAAATGTTGGCATTTAGCCTAAGAGAAAAACAATCTTATTTTGGGAAAAACTTTTGATGTTTTGGAATTATTAATAATCAGATTAGCTAATATCAGGACTTTTTTATTTTAAAGCTGCATGGCTATGTAGTTCTTTTTGTTGATGGATGGTTTCAGGAAAATTATGCATTGAATAATTTATTGCAGTTAGTCATTCAGAAATGAATTTAACATCATACCTGATACTACTTACTCTATACCCTTCACTTTTATTTCCATCCATACGGAGTGCCCTCTCGTTTTCCCTCCACCAGAGCTCTGTCACATCAGTCTGGAGGTGAAAGGTTACGACTTCAGTCTGATGGTGAGAGCAGAAGCAGAAGTCCCTAGCAAACTGAAGCAGACGCAGGAGAACATCGCCGAGGTAAGCCGAGCCGCCAAATCAGTCATCTCCATCAGCACCAAACTCCTCGAGATGATCGCCTCGCTCCTGAGAGACGAGGACAGCATGAGCAGGCAGATCCGAGATGCTGTGTCCAGACACCAGGAGCAGAAGAGGCTGCTGGACAACCTGCAGAAAAACCTCCAGGAGGCTCGGAGAGCCAAGGAACTGAGCCCCAAGTACAGGAAAGAGGCTGGAAACCTCCTCAACGAGGCTGCGGCGCTCTCTGGAATCACACATGAACTATGAAGGATTTTATAAAGATAAACCATGAACAGAAGTTTGGGAACAAATAGTTTAACACTGGACAGCATAATATAGGGGTTTCTTATCATAACTTGTGTTTTATGAATGCACTTAACTACATGCTTCTGAATCAGTCCTCCTAATGTGAAAATGAGTGTCTTTGTGACATCTATTATTATTTTAGAATGATTTCACCTGTTAAATATACATGCAAAATATAAATAATACACCTTTAAGTACTAATAATTTTCCATCATTGAATAAAATCAGTGCATACAAATCAAACAGTGCCAGTCTGCTTCCTATTTCCACGACACTAGATATGAACTCAACAACAAACAAACGATTGTAGAGAAATGAGAATCCTTCATGCATCCAGTGAAACTTACAGTGATGAAATATTATACACTGATACAGTGCACAGCAACATAGTGATATGTGGTCATTAAAAAGTATATAGTACAAGTAGTAATGCAATACTGTACAACGGTGCAATAACACAAGTGATGGATGTATGATAGCAACAATTATATGTACAAAACCATCTAAATGAGTGATAATAGATAAATATTTGTTATCTTCTTGTGTGGATTGTTAAATAATAGTGAAAAGGTTGTTCTTCAGATTTCGAGGCTTGTGTGCTCCTGTTTGCAGCTGTCTGAAAATGAAATACATATATACAGAAGCAGTCTAGAGCTTTATGATAAGCAATCAAATCCATATAATCTAGTGATTTTGTAAATGAGTAGAGAAATTAAAGAGAGATGCTTTAGCTCCTAATCCTGACAGTCTTATAGCACAATTTACTTCATGATACTACAATGCAAGTTCAAACTTAGTAAGAATCCCTTTAAAAGTTCAGCTAGAAATATCGCTATTGTTATTACACTGGTGGATAATTAGGCTGCCAACATAGTGACCAGAAAAACACCATAAACAACTGTTTCGTCTCAAACTGCCCACGAGTCCGGTACATTTTATTATGAGGGTTAAGAAATGTTGCCCGGACCAACATGGCGGCGACGTTGACGTGCGGCCAATGAGGCGTCTACGTATTTTCTATGTCTATGGTTACAACAGACACAGCCTACCTCGCTAGTGGAAACCGTAAAGTCCCGCCTTCGGGGCCATTTGATTGGCTGCTATTTGCGGCCGCGTCTGTAGGTTTTATATACTCCGCCGCCATTGGCTCGTGCCGCTGTCAATCAGAAATCCTAACTCGCTTCATGTTAGACTGAAGTGTGTGAAAGTACTGGTGAAGGACTCGCGTGTGTTCAGTTATTTCAGCGCATTAATGGACTAACCGAGACAAAAACGAGACGAGCGGGGGAACGCCGTGAAAATAGCATGATAAGTGAGTATATATTTAAAAAACATCCTTTATACGAGCTAGGAGGCTCGCGTGCATTGGCCGACGATGGCGTGGCGGCACATCTCATGTGACTAAACAAACTAACGTTAAGCTTATAAAGCGTCTCTGATGATTGAACTCATTCTTGCGTGCATTTGGACATGTTAGATGAGAAGGGTTGACGAAGGACAGAATCTGCTCTTGCTGTTTTAAGCAGTTGACAAGACAGTTGTGCTCGAGCTGTCATAGATCAAGTGTGTGTATGGATGCATGTGCATCTGTGTTTCTGAGCGTGTGCATGGGTTTGCACGAGTATTTGTGTATTTAAATTCTTGTTTGTCTGTATTTATGCATGCATGCATGCTTATGTGTATGTGCACATGCCCAAAAGTGGCTGAAGGTGTGTGTGCATGCTCATGCATGGTTTTCTGTGTATCATGCTCGAGTAATAAAATGCATGCATGCTTGTAGTGTTATTTTGAGTATGTGCATGCACGCATGTGTTGTTTGCGTGCTTATTTGTAGGATGCTGTGATGTTTGGTATTCTTATGCGTATTTGTGCATGCAGTGTGTAAGTGTCTTAAGTTGTGTAATGCGAGTTGCACACATCAGTCACCTTCCTCCCAGTCACTGCGTGACAGATGATCAGCCTGTTTTTGAAGGAGAAGATTATTAAAGGAAATGACCTCTGTTATGAGAGAGGCCACTCGTGAAGAGATAAAATCACATTTGTGGCCGTTCATTATCCGACAGCTGATTAGATGTGGCTGTTCAGATGATGTTATATGGCGTGTTTTGTAGATGTGATCTGATGAACATCACACACAGGTTCCTGACACAGTCTGGTTATTGATGCTGGTTGCAATCACCAAATTTGGTTAAATTTACATGGTTGCTTCATTGTTGGTTAAAAAGGCACTTAGTAGGAAGTAAGCTAGATATCTACAATCCGAATTGCCATTGCTCCTTGGCTTCCAGAGTTCATTCGGAGTCGAGATGTTTTAAATGCATCCCATTAGTGGTTTTGTAAAAGGAGCTTTTAAGTGATTCAGTCTATATTTTTTTTACGAACTGATAATGATTCTTAAAACCCAAGATTGATATTTTGCGTGCCTGGACTAAGCTTTGTGTTTCACTTTTGCTAGTCTCAGCTTTAAAGTTTGGACTCTGTTGTCAATTTGAATGTTTTTCATATCATTGATATTGCTGTATTGTCAAACCCAGTCGAATCAGGAGCCACAAACAGAGCTGTCATGAAGAATAAGAGCTTTAGAAGTCATTGCAGATTTGACAACAGTCGAATCAGGAGCCTGTGAATCAGAATTGAATCTATCTGCATCAATATCCAGACTACACTGCCGATTAGTTTTGCGTTTGGTCATTTTAACATCAGTTTTTCCAGTTCCAGTGCGGTTTTTGTAATGTTTCTCAGATGAGATAAGTCTCTTCTTGTATAAGTGGGCGATTCTTGGCCAGAACAAGCTGTAAATTGGTCCAGACTCCGTGGAAAGTCAGAAGTACATCGGTGCGTCACTCGCAGGCCTTGAGGGAGTGATGCTGATCGTCGGTTTCTCTTACACTCTTATCATCCCGGTCTGTGTGGTTTGGATTTTCCTGCTCCTGTCTGACCTTTAAATGGCACCTGATTACGAGCGTGTGCACACCAACGCTTATTAACCAATTTTTCGTTAGTGTCAGCGTAACAGTGGATGTCTGCTGTCTGCTCTACATGCATAACCCACAGGCAGTTCATTAATCTGTGGCCAAAATCAATAGGAAACCGTCTAAAGAGACCGGAAGTACAATAATGCAGATGTGAGTGTAATTGGCACTGACAGCGTCTCCAGCGTCCCCGGGGTCCGGCGCTTTAGAGCACAAACAGAGCTGTCATTAAGAATAAGAGCTTTAGAAGTCATTGCAGATTTGACAACACGTTCTCGGCTCAGAGGAAATGTGAGATTTGATCTGGCTACTTATCTGCAGCGTTCAATTAAAATCAAGATTCTCTTTTTTTCCTTCAAGTGCCACCAGCAGCTCAGTTTCTCATCTACTGTACCTTTTAGTTAATAACGTTTCAACAAAGTGGCTTAGAGAGAATTATTTTCTTTCCTCTTTAATTAAATGCACCCTGGGATTGCAATTTCCGTCGTGTATTCCTTTTCAAGCTTATCATGCTCAAGCGGGGGTCTGATAAATTTAAGTCCAATGCTGTTGGAATAGATATATTAAACTCTTTGTGTTTGACATGAACGGAAGTGAGCCTTTTGCATATTTAAATGACGCTTGTCCATTGTCTACCTGCCTTTCATTTATTATAAACGCGTTTCTGTTATTTTAGCTGTTTTCTTGTAATGCTGTATGATTAATTGAATGTAACTGTCATGCACATCTTGTCAGTAAATCCAGTAGTGCTGGCTATCGAGGTCAATACTTTTTCGGTACACTAAGGTACCCAATTTCGATACCTTAAAGGGGTTACTGTCACCAGCGCCAGTGAGCCAATCAGACTGCAGCACTAGCCAGTGTGTGTTTGACCAGAAGTGTGTAAAGTAGCCTTATGTTATTTATATTATTTACATGACTGCATGTCATTTCTGCCTCTACATTAAGTTGCGCTTCCTGAATTGTGCACGGAGCCGTTCCGCCACACACACACACACACACACACACACACACACATAAACGTGCATTTTCATGCCTTTTCATTATTTAAAAGACAAATGTTTTATGCCTTAAAAAAATTTCAATGCACAAAATTTTCAGAGGGGAAAAAATGCTAATAATGCACTAGTGTAAAGGTAGCATAACAGATGTGTAAACTTTATTAAAACTAGTTTGCACTGATTCGTTGTGTTGGATATGTATGTTTTTCCGTGCTGTGGCTCAGGAGGTTTTGAGACGGTATAAATGTCAACAAGCTGAAGAGAGAATGTCATTTTCTTAAAACTACTTTCATAAAATTGGAGAGAAAGGTATCGTTCAGGAACCCGTATCGAACTCAAGGTATCGGTATGTTTAAAAATGTTTTTTATGGAATAACTAAAATGTCACCGACATTAAATGTAATGTGCTCAACATTGATTGATGCTGAAATCTGCATGTGCTGCATTTCTTCCAACAAAAAAGGTGTTTCTGTAGTTTCCATTTCATCTGCAATAAAGTCGACAAACACCACGTGATCTGCCATGTTTGAGGAAGCAACCAGATCCTCAACGTTTTCAGCGTCTGAGCTCGAACACACCTTTTGTCTCAAACACACGCGAGAAGTGACAAAACAATGCAAGGTCACATGTGCAAGACCGCGAGACTGGGATTATTATTAAAAATGATAGCAAGCAAATTGCATGTGCGCTCATTCGCAACAACAAAAAGAATAATAGAGGAGGATTATTATTTTCTATACCTTCGTAACTCCTCCTCCAACTTCCTGCTCAGAACACGGCATGGTTTTGAATCGCAGACAGGTCCAGATATTTAGCAAGCCTAATATCTCACAGGTGTCGGCGATTCTCTCAGATCGTGTCTTTGATTATTGACACTGTGTGATTGTCACTCGCGTGAACAAGCACTGATGTGCCTGTTATTCTGGCCATTTGATGGCGATTTCTCAAAACCTGTTGGCGAGTCATGAAACTGGGCAGATGTGAGCCTGACCAATCTGGTCAATCGGTGCATCTCTAAATTCTGACCCTCTCGCCGGCCGCGGTGTGACCGCACGGCTACACTATACCGGGGTATTTATCAGCTTATACCATGGCTACTTATCAAAGGAATGAGTTTACTGTTAATAAAGTTGTGCATGGCTTTTACGATTGAACATACATAATACTACGTAATAAAACAAAAACATGGCTCGGATGAATACTTGATACTTTAGTTTGAATAGGGTTTATAAATCCACAGCAATTAACTTACTGTATGATAAAAATAATATTTTACCTAATATTAATATTAAACATTCCATAAATATCATCAATAAATAAAATCTAGATTTTTTCCCCCCCAAAAAAGTAACCAATTAGTTGTTCATTTTAAGAGACCTGTCTTATTATCTCTTGCATATTTAATATTGCTCTTTAATTAAGCAAAAACGTTTTATCCGATTACTCATTGAGATTTTCTGTAGAATACTCGAGTACTAAAATATTGGATAGCTGCTGCCCTATTTGGAAGCAATAAATGTTATGTCTTCTAATTTTTCAAATATATTGAATACATACAAGAAAAAAGCCATATATATATATTTTTTGCAGTTCATAATGACTAGTCGACTGTTGAAAGTCATTAGTGGCAATTGCCATGAAACGTAAAAAAGCACCTTACAGACAATAACAAGACAGCTTCAGCAGAATTCAGATGTTTATTAATTGACTTGTAATGACATCCGATAATAACCAGTTTCACCATATAAAGTCTGAACTGTGAGTGGTGTTCCCCAGTTTTAGAGGATGTTGTGTGTAATTAGTTTCTGCTTTGAAGCTAAATAAGCTAAAACTGGAAGTGAAACATTGTTTGAGTTGCAGCATGGCTGAAGTGGTGACGTTTCCCGTGTGTTTAGTCACATGCGTTAGGTGTGGTGTTTAATGTGGTGTTCTGGCTTCTGCTCGTGATGGTTTTGCTCGCCTCATGATGTTCCTGACAGGACACAGGATTTGTTCTGATGTTACTCAGAAGGCTGTGTCGTGTCTGAGTTGCATAATTCTCTAAATGGCGTCTGGAGTCCAGCAGCATTAGTGTTTCATAAAAGGTGTGATTAATTTTTCTGTGCTAAAGGTGGCTATTGTGCATCTGTCAGACTGAATCTCGCACAGGGACAGGGACGTCCCCAGGGTGAGTAAGACTAGTATTTTCACACCAGTTCAGCTCATTTCTGACAAGAATTTCAGCTGTGTTTGAATAAGCGTTGGTGTTTTGTGGTGTAGTGGATTAGAATATCATTCGCCTTCCAGAGAATCCTCTTTGGTGGCTTTCGTGAATTTTGTGTTTTA
>JAUMHI010000064.1:18354881-18368776 GCA_032359435.1 Enteromius unitaeniatus
GCTGGACTCAAATGAAGGTGTAGAACCATCTCAAGGATGATCAGAAGAAATGGACAGCACCTGAGTTAAATATATGAATGTCACAGCAAAGGGTCTGAATACTTACGACCATGTGATATTTCAGTTTCTCTTATTTAACAAATCAACAGTTCTGTGTTTTTCTGTCAAAATGGGGTGCTGTGTGTACATTAATGAGGGAAATTATTTTGGATGTAATTAACACATTAAAAAAGTAACAAAAATTCATTTGGACAAAAGCGATTTCTCTGATGCAAATGTGTTAGTTTGTGCTTGTTTTCATGTACACTTCACTTTCATTTTGCGTTTGTTCGCATTTTCAAAGAAACATGCTAAATGGTGGTTTAAAAGACAATAATCTATGTTTATTGGTTGTAAGTGGGACAGTTTGAACCAGGGCAGGGGGAGTGACCAAACATCAACAGTCATTCCTGTTTGTCTCAGAGGAATGAAATGCAATGGTTTTGTACACATAGCCTCTGAATATCCAAATGAGACAAACATAAAAGAGGAGAATCTCTATTTTATGACACTTTTTGAAGCGTTCAGATAGGACTAGCGGTTCAGAAGTTATTAAACATTTGACATCACGCTCACAGCCCTGCTCTGCCTCTGTCTCTCTCTGCTCCGCCCCCAGCCGTCTTCCATTGGCTCTCTGGCCTTGACAGAAGGAGCCTTAGCCAATCACGCTCTGAGTCGTGTTGTGTACAGCGGGCCTCACCTGCAGCGGGAGACCTTCACTGCACAGAACAGGTGCGCATCAAATATTCATCCCGCGCCACACGCTTTTATTAGAGCCATCAATTTTTAATCAGCAAATGAGTGCTGACTGGGGATTGACTGCTGTGTTTTTCTGCTTTAATTTGATGATTGTGTGTGTGTTTTAGGTTCGAGGTCCTGACGTTTCTTCTGCTGTGTTATAACGCGTCTCTCAGCTACATGAGCAGCTCGTCTCTGCAATCTCTGTGTCAGCTCAGCTCCAGGTTCGACACTACGATCAGATCTGAGTGTTTTATAATGATCCCTGAGGAATGTGATGGTCTCAGATGTCCAATGTTTGATCACCAGCTCTTTGCATGGTTGAAATGAAATGATACACTGCTTTAATTGCCTGTTTGCTTTAAGAAGTATATAATCTTGAGCTGGTCTCCTGCCTCCTTGTGGTGTCACTGCCAACTTTCGATCCAAACCTACTCACTTGGAGGGCCAGGGCTGATATTTGGCTTTTTGAGATTTCCAGTGTAGGTCGAGCTCTATTTAGTTGATTAAAATAAGTTAATCCCTTTGGTGTCGGTTTGCAAATCCTTCATTTATTCGTTGATTGAGAAGCCTATTTGTTTTTAGTTATTTTAAATGATCAAAAAATCCATTCCTTAAATAAACGTTTTATTTATACATTCATTTATTTAAATCATTAATTTTTATGTATTAAATTCATAGTTAAATTATTTGGAACAACTAAACAAATATATTAAATTTTTAACAACATATGTATTTACTTATGCATTGTCATATTTAAATATAAATATTATTAATATAATATATAATATTATTTTTAATTTAATTTAATTTTAAATGCATGTTCATTTACTTATACATATAAATGATTCATTTCTTTAAATAGATTTTGGTTTACGTATTTATTAAATTACTTTTATTTATTTACATTATGTATTTATTGTCCATTATCCAGAACTGTTGGTAGGTAAATAAATAAATGAATTAAATGCAATAACTATTCACTTGTTTATTTAAATGCATTATTTATCATTCATTTTTATTTTTGTGAATAAATATTAGTTTTAATATTTAGATTTGATTTAATTTCACCTAGTTTATGTGCCTCCGTGTTCAGTTCAGATCTTATCTCGTCGGGTCCTCAGGTCAGGTTTGTTGTGAATAATGCATTTCTTCATCTCAAATCCCCCATGATCCTCTCTGCTTCCAGTCACTCTGATCCTCTTATAGACCTGAATCTGAACGCACTCCGATCTCTTTTCCCACACCGAGGGACGGTCACATGACCGATCACTTGACCAATCAGCTGAGCGAGCAAAGATCATTCCCTCGACAGCAGGGCTCAGATCGAGCAGGTCAAAGGTCACATCACACTCCCTCATGGGCCCAAACACTGATTTAAACCAGTGGATGACGAACGTGGGCTTTTCAGTGAACATGATTGAGGTTTTGATGTTGTTTTGGTGTGTTTCAGGGTCAGTATCTGTGGATATCCCCGGCAGCAGCTGCGGAGGTATAAAGGCATCAGCTCGAGGCTCATGGTCACGTCAGAGTTCCTCGTGCAGCTCATCACTGGCATTCATTTTGCACTGTGAGTCTTTCAGAACAAACCTGCTATCATAGTGGGGGCGTGGCCTCAAATCTTCTCTCACTCCGCCTACCTCATTATCATATCATTCGAAAGTAAAACTAGGTAGATGCTAATTGAAAGAATAGATTAAATAAAAACTGCTCTACTTTGTAAAGACCCTGTATTCAGACCCTTTATTTTATAACGTTGTGTTTTGTATTAGTTTCCACATTTTTTAAGTTATTTAATTTTTTTTTTTTTTTGGGGAAACAATTACTTGCATTACGTTTTGTTCTGATCCTGCATACTTTATTTTATTCATTTTGATTCTTTTTTTATGTAGTGTTTAATTTTTTTATTTTTATAATTTTTTTTATCATTGGCATCTGCCAATAATCATGTCCATCTGGCCAATTAAAAATAATTAAATGATCCATTTTTGTCGCTCTCTCTGTGTGTGTGTGTGTGTGTGTGTGCGTGCGCAGGTGTAACGGCGAGGTGGATCTGGGCTCGAGGGCTCTGGATGACGTCTTGTACCGATCGCAGCTGGAGCTCTTCCCAGAGGCTCTGCTGGTGTGTTTGACGCTTCAGCACAGATTACACTGATCTGTCCGGAGCATTTCTCACATTCATTCACTCACTGATCCTGTTAGAACGACCAGCACAAGCTCTCACAGCAGCACACACACAGGAATTACTCATGTTAGGAAAGTAAATACTTGCTCTGACAATGATTGGATTTGATAATGAGCCTTTATTGAAATGGAGGTGAGATTAAATGTTTAAATAGAATCTGGTTTAATTATATATTGGTACATTCATGCATAAATTTTGACATGCCTAGTGTGGGAATATATACACCAAACGGGAGATATCCACACGTTTGTATTTAAAGAGATTGCTGTGTTGCTCTAAAGTCTGTCTCTGGCTCAGGTGGGAAACGCCATCAAGTCGTCTCTCCACGGCGCGTCTCTGAAGGCCAATAAAGAGGGGACACGCTCCATCCAGGTGGAGATCACTCCCACGGCCTCCCGAATCTCCCGCAACGCCGTCACCAGCCTGTCCATCCGCGGACACCGCTGGAAGCGCCACGGTGAGACTCACACTCCTGCGGACCACCAGATGTCTTCAAGAAGTAGTCTGCTTCCAAAACAAACATTTCCTGATGATATACTCACCCCCACATCCAAGTTATTTGTGTCTTTCTATCTTCAGTCACAAAGGCATCAGGTCTTTTTAGGAAAGCATTGTAGAATTTTTCTCCATGTAGTGGACTTCAATGGTGCTCATCGATTTAAAATCAAACTAAGGAGTCGTATCTAGTGAAACAATGTCAGAAATACAGAACCAGTGTTTACAAAACCAACATGCAAAAAAAGTCATTGCTCTTTACATAAAAAGGTAAAGCAGCGATGTTGGATGATTATATATTCAGGGGAGAAAATTAGATAGTTTTTAAAAGTATGAAGAGTTAACCATGCGTGATCTCAGAGCAACAGCAAGCAGTGCTTAAAAAAAAAAAAGTATAAATTAGAACTGTCCATTTAATGCGTTCTGAACAATAATGCAATTAAAATATTTTAATGCTTGGCTCCGCCCCCAGATCTGTAAAATCATCGGATATTTCATAAGTTGACAAATATAATGAGTGTCCAAAAATTTAGTAATGCCCTTAAATTCAAGATATTGAGGCAAAACTAAAAGATGAATGAATGGATAAAGGAATAAACGAACAAACTACTGATTGAACAAATAACTATTGAATGAATGAACGAATGAATGAAGGGGCAAACTAATGTATGAACGAACAAACAAACGAATGAATGAATGAACAAACAAACGAATGAATGAACAGGCGAACAAATGAATGAGTGAACAAACGAATGAATGAATGAGTGAACAAACGAATGAATGAACAAACAAACGAATGAATGAACGTGCGAACGAATGAATGAGTGAACAAACTACTGATTGAACAAATAACTATTGAATGAATGATCGGGCGAATGAATGAAAGAGTGAACAAACAAATGAATGAATGAACAGGCGAACGAATAAATGAGTGAACAAACGAACGAATGAATGAACGGGCAAACAATGCATGAAGACATTTTTTGTTTTCTTTTCTTTCTTTTTATATTTCCTCTTTTCTCATTAATTTCATAAAAAAGAAGACTGCTGGCAACTTTTTTTTAATACTTTTTATACTTTCACTGTATGAACAAAAATACTGAGATGTTTCTCAGATTGCTCCGTAGTTCATTAAGTCATTGCAGACTAAATGTTTGTATGTGTAATACATTTAAAATCAAATAAAATATTAATTTATTAATTCAGTTCTAAAGCTACTGTTTGTAATGGCTACTTGATACTTTCTCATTTAACAAAAAAGTAGCTTTAACTAAACGTCTAAACGCTAATTTCACAGCCAAATTTACTTTAATCGACACATCATTTAATCAGTTAGATGTAATAAATTTGAATCAACTGTCAGCCCTAGTATGTTTTTCAGATAGTGACTGATTGTGTTTCGCTAGATAAGGCCTTTACTCCTCGGCTGGGATCATGTAGAGCTCATGGAGCTATGTTTTTGACCTTTTAAGTCGCTGGCCACCGTTGAAGTCCATTATATGGAGAAAAATCCTGCAATGTTCTCCTCAGAAAAACTCATTTCTTTGCGACTGAAGACAGACCATCTTGGATGAGATGGGTGTGAGCAGATGATCAGGAAGTGTTTATTCTGGAAGTGGACTTCTCCTTTAAATCCCTGGGGTTTTTCCTGGGAATCCTTCTCCATCATAGTCATAATATGACGTGTTTAGCACAGATTTGCAGCTGCTGGGTTTGAGCCGGTCACATCTGACTAATTACAATCGCTCGTTTCAGATGTAATGAAGGGTTTTCTGGTAGTCAGCCCTAATTAAGCAGCAAACGCTCTCATTAGTGTGGTTTGGTGCTGAGGTGGACGTCACCATTACTAGTGCTCATACTCCGGTTACTGAGAGCAAATTATACACGTTTGGTGTCTAAATCATCTCACTGAACCATGTAAAGCATCTGTGCTGGAGATAGAAATGATGCTTCATCATACTATCCTTCTGATAATATTAGACTTACTTTTGTGAGTCTTTTCGTTTGTAAATCAAGTGTTTCATAACGTGGAGGTATGGGTTTATTAGAGCTGTAATCGTGATTAATTGCATCCAACATAAATGTTTTTCTTTACATTATATGTGTTAATGCTGTGTTTATTAATTCTGTTTATATTAAAACACACACTTGCAATATATATTTTGGACGTATTTACATGTAAATGCATTTATATATTTATTTTCTTATATTTGATATATAAATGTAACATATTTTCATTAAATATCTATATATGCATGTGTTTATATATATATATATATATATATATATATATATATACTTAATAAATATATGCAGTACATACAAATATATTATGTAAAGAAAAACTTTTATTTTGGATGCGATTAATCGTTTGGCAGCACTAGTTTATATACAGTACAAATATATTTATATTTATTATTAGTATAAAAATGCATTTAGTATATAATAACAGTTGTATTTTATAAGTATATTAATAATAAGCATATAGTATAAATACGAAACATTAGCATTTGAGCATTATTTAAACATCAGTAATATAACGCAACACATTAATATATATTTATATTATATAAAAATTCTAATGTAATATTCATTATAATGGTCATAATAAATATTTCTACATAGTATGCTTACAATTATTATTTTATTTTGCATAATTGTGTAGTTATAACACATCATCATATTTTAAGTACATTGTTTTGATAAAATATAATATTGTGATTAAATTGATCTATTAATATTTTTAATATTTTTGTAATAAGAATATCATTTTAATTTTATTTTCATAACGACATTTTAAAATGAAATATAGTTGTATTTTATTAAGTCACTTAATGTTTATTATAATATTAAATAAAATTTATTACAATATAATGTAATAGATATGTTTATCACGATATGTGGTTATAAAATACTGTAAGTAATTTTATAATGATATCATTACGATGACATAATATATTTAATAAAATGATAAAACAATAAAATGATTTTTATAATGATATAAAATAGACTCCTGTATTTAATATTAAACTTAAATTATAGTAATCATTATTATAATACTATAATTGTTTTCTGTACAATTTTCTAATATTTTAGTGCTGTCAAACGATGAATCCTATCCAAAATAAATGTTTCTGTTTACATTATATGATTGTGTACTGTGCATATTTATTATGTGTATATATAAAAGCACTTACGTACCGTATACATTTTGACAATATTTACATGTGTATAGATTTATAATACTATAATTTCTATAATTATATAACTGTATTAAATGTATAAACATTACATATTTTTCTCAAATATACACATGCATGTGTTTGTATATATATATACACTTAGCACACACACACATGTAAACAAAAACATTTATTTAGTTTGACAGCACTTAATATTTTTCAAGAATATATTCTAGTTCATAAATAACGCTTTCATTGTCCATTTTCATCTTATGATTTTGAAGTGTTTATGTTTGTCTTGATGTTTGAGATTTGATTTCCGTGTGTGTCTCATCAGCCGTCATGCATGTATCCGTGTGTGTGTGTGTCTCAGAGTCTCAGGAGGACAGTGTAGACTCCCCTGACTCCTGCGTGACGGGGCCCATCCCTGAGATTAGTGTAACGGGGGTCGGCGGCGAGCGGCTGCTCAACGGAGAGGCTCTGCGCAGCAGGACAGAGGGGGAGGCGCTGGGGGCCACCAGCGAGGTGGGGGTCGACCCTAGAGGTCAAGAGGTCAGGAGGCAGAAGTCTGTGCGGAGGCACCTAGAGGACGGGACGCCCTCCGCGGGGCGGGTTCAGTTCTAGAGCCCCACCCACCCCTCCCCTCTCCCTCGGGCCCAGAGGTACTGGTGTGGGCGGAGCTTCTCGATCAGACTCTTAATTATTCATGAGATGCTAACGCTTCCGAGGGTCGGCCGTCTTCAGGGTGAAGCTTGGCTTTGGGGTTTTCCTCTGGTTCAGAAGTAAAGCTCTATCGACTGTGTTCGTCACCACAGTAAATCACTCTGTACATTGGTTTTGTACAAAGTCGCACAATCAATTTCTTTTTAAATTTACTTCTGGTTTTGTGGGAAATATGTGGAAAATTGCAACAGCGGGATTTATATTAGTGCTGAGCATCCAAAATAAAAGTTGTTGTTTACATAATATATATGTGTGTGTACTTTGTGTATTGATTTATGAAAAAATAAATACACACATTCGAAAAATGTTATGTTTATATATATATATTTATATATGATGTATATGATAAATTATGTGAATATAAATAGTGGAATACATGGAAATACAGTATATGTGTTTGTATTTATATACACATAATAAATATACACAGCACACGTATATTATGTCAACAGAAACTTTTCTTTTGGATGCCATTTAATGACGCTGAATCATTTGACAGTACTAACTTATATACATATTATTTTAGATGCACATAAATATACATAAATAAATATGCAGGTTTTTTTATAACTTTGCATGTTCAAATTTGTCCTGAAAATTGTAAAATACAAAAAACAGAGAGAACTTTTTATATATATTTTTTTGTATTGTGATTATTATAAATTACTTGTTGTTGTTAGTTATTGTTATTATTTTTATTATATAAGCACTGTATATTTAAACTTTCTATAAATATATTGTGTATTATAATTTATTTAATTATTGTTACGCTATATTATTTTCTATAATTTAACAAAGTATTAATTAAATTGTTATATTATCATTTTAATTTGTATAGTTATTCTAAAAGCACTTAATAACATAATAATAATTTATTTATTTGTGTTGTTAAATGTTGAGATTAGATATAATTATAAATACAGTTTGTGTATTTATTCATTTATTTAACCTTGGGGACAAAATCTTTAATTATATATTATTATTATTATTATTTTATCATTCACACACGCACGTTATGTACAGGTATGTTTTATTTATTTTACTTTTATATAACTATTAAGTTTTATTTCTTTTTATTTGGGTGTTTTATTGTGGTGATTGAGGTTTTATCACAGATATGGATAGAGCTTCAGCTGAAGCAGGAATATTATTAACCGTCTCCTCTTCTCTCTGTGACTGACCCTGGACTCACTTCTCCTCACTCCATACTTCTGTTCTCCGCTCCTGACTGTTTTCATCCAGACTCAGCGCCATTAAATCCGTCTCATGTGTGCTGCTTTTTCCCGACACTTCGCTGGGTTGTCAAGGGAAACAACCTCCCTTTAGATGAGACAGACTGACAGGAAGTGATGTGTCGGATAGATCACTAATGTGAAGCTTGACTCAACTAGTCTCTTAAAACCTTCACAAATCTCTTCCATTATCAGTCTGATCTGAACGTCTTGTCAGTCTGTTTCTCCTCTAGTTTGAGCTTCTGGTTATTCCTTCCTTTTCCCTCCAAACATCCCAACAGCCTCCTCTGCTTTCAGACTGACCTTCTTCTCCCCGAAACACTCCTGCAGTAGAGTTTGCGGTGTACAGTTTGTGTATTTTCTTCTGTCTGACCTGCTGATGCTCTTAATATTATTTGTGCATATTATTGCACTGGTGAAGAAGCATTTTCTAATAATTTACATGTGAACTTCAACATCACTGATCCTAAAATCTGCTGCTTATTAACACATTTTAAACGTGTGTATATATATATATATATATATTTAAACAAAGTCTCTTCTGCTCACACAGGCTTCATTTATTTGATCAAAAACACACTAAACTCTAATATTCACATAGTAAAGGGCTATTTTAATTCTAACAGTATTTGACGCCTGTACTGTGTTTTTTATCCTAAAAGCATAGCCACAAGCATGTGAGCAGAAGCCTTCTTCAAAAGCATGTTAAAGCTTTCTGTTCTTCTCTCTCTCTCAGACGCAGTGGATCTGGGTTCCCCGGATGAGCTGACGGAGATCGCAGAGGTGGACGAGGGCATCTGTACGCAAGCGTGCGCTGCTCCGAGCAGCCCTCCGACCATCGTCATCAGCAGCAGCGGCGGCGGGAAACCGGCCGGGAAGGGCCTGCGGCGGCTGACGGCCCGCTCCAGCAAAGACAAGGATGCTGCGAGCGGCGCCGAGCAGCTGTCGCGCAAACAGGCCACCGTCCGCGCCATGAGCGAGAACCTGGAGCTGCTGTCGCTCAAACGCCTGACGCTGACCAAGAGCGGCTCGCTGAGTCTGTCGCGCACCGCTAGCGCCGTCTTCTCGCGCTCCTTCGAGCAGGTTAGCAGCGCCCTCGCCTCCAGCCCCACGGCCAATCACGTCGCAGAGGCGGAAGAAGGGGGCGGGGCTTACTCAGAACACCTAAGCCCCGCCCACCCGCACCGGCAGCGCTCACCCACCATTAGCATCCACGTGACCTCTGACCTGTGACCCTAAATGGAGACGCTCGCCGCTGCCACCTTGTGGCAGGATAACTGCAGCACCTTAAAGGAACTTTATTTTTCCCTTCGGTTTCGTCAAGTCGAAAGTCATGTATTTTTGAAGTGTTTGTGTATTTTTAAATGCCGTTTCGGACGTGTTATTTTTTTAACGTGTACGAAATGCTACGTATCGCAATGACTTCCGGATGCTTGATTACGAACCCGAGTGGAAGATCCTGTTTAAATCTGACTGAAACGAGAGTGGGATTCATGTGAAGTCAGATATTGTGTGTTTTTAATGCCGATTCGGACACTTTCATTACTCATTTTTTACGCGAGAAGAACTGCAGTTCTTCTTCTCTACGTATCCCAGCATGCACTGAGCTCCAACCCGAAGCCATCACGTCAGTTTCCAGGAATTCGGATGCTTACAAACCTGAGTGGAAATTCCTGAAGAAATCTGAGCTAAACGAGAGTCAGATTCACGTGAAGTATAAGATATTTCCCTTTGGTTATTCATTTCTTGCATACATTTACGTATAATATTTAATTTTGCATTAATGGCGACATTTTTAATTAATAAAGCAAAATAAAATAGTGTAATTAAAACATATTTGTTTGACTGGGATTTTTGTTGTTTTGCCTTTCGTTATCAAGCAATTCAAGGAGATTATAAAACTGCATAAATGCTTTATTTAATTTACTTTTTTTTTTTTATTGTATTCTTATAAACGCAGCCTCTTTGAGCAGAAGAGTTTCAAAAACATTTCAAAAGTGGATTTGGGTTTCAGTGTCCATGTGACCTCTGACCTGTGACCCTAAGCGGAGACGCTCACTGCTGCCACCTTGTGGCGGGAAACTGCAGCACCTTACAGGAAGTCTTTATTTTTTCCCTTTGATTTTCGTCAGTCGTGATCGATTACCGATTACCAAAGTCGTGTATTTTTGAAGTGTTTGTGTATTTTTAATGCTGATTCGTACAAATGATGGACATTTTTTTACGAACTCTTACGTATCGCAATTATTGGGAAATCAGATGCTTAATTAGGAACCCGAGTGGCAAGTCCTGTTCAAATCTGACCGAAACGAGACTGTTTCATGTGAAGTCAGATATTGTGTATTTTTATTGGCGGTTTGGGCACTTTTATGGTATTATTACTCGATTTTTACGTGTGCAAACTACAGTTCCTCTTCTCTATGTATCCCAGCATGCACTGAGCTCCAAACCGAAGTAGTCACGTCACAGTTTCCAGGAATCCGGACGCTCGATTACAAACCCGAGTGGAAAATCTTGTCTAAATTAGATTGAGATAAGAGTCGATTCACATAAAGTCAGATATTATATGTAAAAACAATTACATACAATATTACATTTTGTATTAGTTTAATGAATAAAGCAAAATAAAACAATAGTGTAATTAAAATATATTTGACTGGGATTTTTATTTTATATGCCTTTCTTAATTCAAGGAAATTATCAAATTGCACACATATACACGCAAAATTTATTTTACTGTTTTTTTTGTTTGTTTTACTGTATTTTTCATCATATAAATGCAGCCTCTGTGAGCAGATTTTTACAATGTTTAAAAATGGATTTGGGTTCCAGTGTCCACGTCACCTTTGACTTGTGACCCTAAACGAAGATGCTCACCGCTGCCACCTTTTGGCAGGAAACTGCAGCACCTTACATGAAGTCAGTTAATTTTTTTCCTACAGCTTTGGTCAGTCGTGATTACAAAAGTCCTGTATTTCTGAAGTGTTTTTAATCCATGTGAAGTCAGATATTGTGTATTTTTAATACCGATTGCAGACGTTATTACTCGATTTCTACGTGTGCGAACTGTAGTTCCTCTTCTCTAGGTATCCCAGCATGCACTGGGCTCCAACCCAAAGCCATCGCGTCACAGTTTCCAGATATTTAGATGCTTTATTACAAGCCTGAGTGGAAAATCCTGAAGAAATCTGACCCGAAATGAGTAGTGTTCATTATAAAGCAATATGGTTATTATATGAATTGCTGTATGTGAGGCCATATGAGACCCGTGAGGCAGGCGGGCTAGTATTGGTGGTTAAACTGGTATTGGTTAACCAGCCGTTCATGTGTCACACCGATGTCATGCAGAGAGACCCATCAAACAGTGTGATTATAAGCCAGAAATCATTTCTTGATTTAAATGAATATGTGAATCTGACGAGAGCTTGGATTTTCTGCTTTTATTGCTGCATCACTGCTTTTGCTCCAGTATCTATCTGGTTTTATTGTTTTCTTTTTTTAAGAGGATGTTTTTGAAGACGTTTTCTGCTCATAACGGTTTGTGTTTTTAATTTGAAGTGGATCATCAATAACAGTGCTCGTGTCTGTGCTCGGAGAATGTGAATATTTTTGTTGTGAATTGTAAATATTATTGTACTACAGTCATTTTTTGCCTTTTGTCCAAAAAAAGTAACATGGTTACAGTCTGAAAATAAAGATTTCTATTTCAATTTGCCTCTGGATTTTTATGTATCAAAGAAAAATCTCCATAAATATTTTTTAATGTTACATTGAAATACTCTAAACTGATTTTTTTTACCCCATCATAATGGCTCTGAGATTAAATCCTTGAATGTTTTGTCATTAAAGAAGTAGATTTTTGAATGTTTTATGGATATTTTATATTAAAATTAAAAAAGTCTGTTAATCAAGGATTTGTGGATGTAGAAAAATTAAATAAAACATTTGTAGGATAAAACGTAAAGTTGTTGTAATGGAAAGTTAAATTGAGATCCTTTTGAAAGGTCATTATTTCTTTAGATAAGATTAATATGTAATTATTCAAATTTGATGCTATTTTTCAAGCACACAAGATAGATGGGTTGAGTTCAATTCATAGTAAATTGCTGTCGTTTGTGTGGTCAATTGAACATACCAGCTTCTACATAATCAAAATATTAAATATTTTGTTCTTTTATTGAAGTAAATTGTCAATAAAAACACATTAATGTATAATATTAAAAATAATACATTTTTAAAGCAAAATAAAATAATTAAAACTAGAATTACTTTTTTCATTATTTAGTAATTCACTAATATTCGGTAGTACATTGACAAAAAGCATACATTTACATTAACATTTAATTTAGTATATTAAGGCTTCATTTGTCATAAAGCAAAATATAAAATAAAATAATAGTGCATTAAAAATATATTGTTTGACTTGGATTTAATTTAGTGTTATTGTTATATTTTTTTAATAGAACAAAGTTTTATAAAATAATATTGCATTAAAATATATGTGTTTGACCTTTCAATATTCACATATTTAAGTAAACTTTCAAAATGCATTCACTTTAATGTAATGATCTATTTAATATGGCAATTTTAAATTAAGCAAAATAAAATAATTGTGTATATATATATAATTATTTGTATATATTTTTTCATTGTTAAGCAATTCAAGGAAATTAACAAATTGCATATGATTTTACTTTGGTATTACTGACGCGTTTGTTCATGAAATAAATCTGTCAGATGTAATCTTGTGTTTATTGTGACGATGCTCTGAGTGACCGCTAGATGTCAGCGTGCCGCTTTTTTGGCGACTGTCGCAAAACTGCAGCCGTACGAACTCCGTCGCCTCCGCACGCTTTGCGGCATCCACGTGCTTCCTGCGCTCCTCCGTGCCCTTCACCGCTCCGCGTCGGACCCAGAGACGATCAAATCTGCGTGAAATCATGGCCAAGCTGAGCAAAGAGAGCAAGCAGCGGCTGCAGCAGGTGTTCCAGTGCGGCCAGTTCATCATCCGCTGGGGCTTCATCCCCACCGTGCTGTACCTGGGTCAGTAAAAGCTCACTCACCTGCATCAGCTTCAGCTTCAGAGCAGGCCTGTCTAGCACGGGTACACACACACACTCTCACACACACACTCTCACACAGACACAGACACAGACACAGACACACACACACACACACACACACACACACACACTCACACTCACACTCACACACAGACACACACACACACACACACACACACACACGCACTCACGCACCCACGCACGCACGCTCACACACACACACACACTCACACACACA
>JAUMHI010000064.1:18385717-18406080 GCA_032359435.1 Enteromius unitaeniatus
AAACAGCCTGATCAATGCTTTAACAGCGTCCTGTCCCAAGAAACACCACAGAGCTGAGATCAAAGCAGTTCTATTGAACACTGATATTGATTTCACATGGATTCATTTATTCAGAAATCTGGGTCATAGACATGTCCTTTAGACACTGAGATCTGTCCCTGTCAGTGTGAGAAAAGACCGTTGTTTTGGTGCAAAGTTAATGTTTATTCAAACATAAAATTGATCCATTGATCATTTAGATGCGACTGGATTTTTTCTCATTAAAGAAAAACTGTGTGCATCTACACATATGTGGATATATATATATATATATATATATAATTATATTACTATATATTAAATAATAATATTTTAAATATATTATATAATAATAAATATATTACTCCATATAAAATTATAGAAATAATACAAATACTTTTAATTTTCATATAAAATTCTATTTTCTGTAAGACATCTACTGATCATTTAAAAGAATTTTACTCATTAAAGAAACAAAGTATGTGTGTAAATATCTTTGGTTTCAAATTGTTTTGGGCTCTTTTATAGCACACCTGTCTTGTTAATATGAATTAATTTAACAGAATTATCAACCCTGCATTTAACCTTATACATTCTGAAATAAAATGTGTGAAATATATAATATAAAATTATTTTTAACATAATAATAATAATTTTCATACAAGGTAATATTTTCTTCTGAAATAGTTTTGGGTTCTATCTTTAAACATTTAATAGAAATGTTAACCTTGCATTGTTAGCTTCAATTTCAAGATCAGAAATAATGCAAATGCAATACAATTCTCTATATATTCTCTGTATAAGTTGTGTGTAGAGGAAGCTGGTCAGTAAGAGGTTAAACAATTGTGTATGTCTCATTGATCCGGACCAGCTGGGAAAAATCGTTTTTGGCTCAACTGTGTAAGAATGATATAAAATGGGCTATTTTGGGCCAAATCCGTAAATTGCAGCACAAAATAATAATTACAATGACACATCAATAAAGGTCCAGATCTGGAGCAAGGGAGCAATGAAAGATGAGCCATCTTTGTGTTTATCACCTTTTGTATTTTGACAATATTTGGCCCATTCATGAAGATTCATGCTACTGCTTATTTACTGTTTATGTTAAATGAAAAAGTAACATGACAAATCTTTTCAGTTGGAAAAAGATTGATGCATTTTTTATTTTTAGGTCTTTTATTATTGCTTAATAACTTGTAACATATTAAATATCATTAGTCTATATTATTTACAATTAGCATGACATGAAGACAGTGAACTCTGGAGTGGTGTCAATGCAAAATGGACTTTAGATTGACACCCTAATGTGCCAGCTGCTTCTGAAATTTTAACGTTAAGTAACAACATAAACAAAACGTGGGGGAAAATGGGTTTCATGAGATGGGAAAAATGCTGAGATCTGCAAAATAACATCATTAGTTATGAAAACTTTTTATCTCCGTCATCAGCTAAAATGACCCATTTATGACCTCTCGAGGCTGTATATGGTTGCTTTTTTCATTTCTGAAATATATACTGAACACAGATATTGACGTCAATTTTCATATTCAGTAAAAATTTTATTTTTATTTTATGCCAAAAATCATTAGGATATTAAGCAAGATATTTTATAAACATTATAGGGGAAGCTTCTTCCCTTGCAGTCTTAAAGAAATCGCCACTGGATGAGATATATGCATTGCTAATAACTTAATTTCGACAAATCTGTAGATAGATAATCTTAGATTTTTTTTTTCTTTGCAGCCTCAGATGCCGGATTAGTGGAAAGCTTATTTATTTAGCTAATGTATAAATATCAATTTGAAAATGATGACAGGTTTTACGCTCCAGGGTGACATTTAGCCAGCAGAGGTGTGTGTGAGCGCTGAGTGTGTGTGTGTGTGTGTGTGTGTGTGTTCGCTGGGTGGAGCAGCAGTGTAAGACAGGTCTCGTCTCTCATTGCGGCGGCTGGAGATCCATCGAGCGGCGGCGGAATGTCGCTCCGCTGTCGGTGTGCGTGAAGAGCAGGTGGAGGAAGAGAAGGAGGATGATGATGATGGAGGAATCCGACAGCATCCCCTGCACCGCGGAGGACGGACTCCTGTCGAGCTGGAGATGGAACAGAACCGCCAGGGATCAGGTCCAAATCAAGCAGAAGATCCGTGATCTGCCCGGGTTATTAAAGCACGGACTGAACCTGCGCAAAAAGAGCGTGAGTTACCGACATATGCGTGATGAAGAATGCGTGATCAGTACACCACCCATATATCCACCATCACTGATATTACTATGCTGTGGATGCGCACGAACAACCCGACGCTACGACTGATGCTGTGTCAATGCGTTAATGCGCTTTTCCTAATGTCATTGATTATGAAGGAGAGGCTGTGCTGGTTTTTTAAGTCGTGGTATCTAAGGCAACAGAGATCCACACACACACACACACACACACACACACACACACAGTCAGCTACACAAACACACACTCATACACACAAACACACACACCAGCTGTAACTTCCCAACATGAAAATAGAAAATGTTCTGCGGTTCATTTTTGCTGGATTTGATTAATATTCGTTGCAATATTGCACCCTTATACAAGTTACCATGGCAACCATAGTTTCAGCCAAAGTACCAATACATCAGTTTTGTAGCTGCTGTTTAAAGAGGAATTAATGTAGGATGCTTTGGGAATATTCTTGTCATTTTTGTTGAATATCTTTTTCACACTGGTTTTTCTTTATTTCAATAATAGAAAGAAACTGATCGCCATGGTGCATCTTGTAATGGCAGACTGCTATTTTTAAAGGCTGAATAGGTCAGTGAGGGTGTTTACAAAATGTAAGCTACTATGGGTTTTTTAGACATATATTTGTGGTATTTGTAGACTTTCTTAAAGCAGTTGAAACAGAGCTGTAGAATAGCTGATATATTTGTTGTACGAGTATTGTTCTGCACTTTTATAGATTATGCATTATTGTTGTAATATCGCAATATTTAAAAAAATGTTCAATATGACATCACAAGTGCAAAGGTTCTTTATATTTTCAAGAGATTGTGTAAATATATGCTATTCAAATGCACCGATCATTAGGTGTCTGATACCATGATTGAAGCGTGGTACTGTCACAGTAGGTTTTTTGTATGGAAAGAGCTGATATATATTCTGTTTATACACTTGTGGCGTGACAGAGGGGCTATTCAGCGCTTCAGAGGCTTGAAGACGGGAATTGTTTTGCTGATGTGTGTGTGTTTGGGTGAATACCTCTCAGGCTTGAATAATCGTGAGGATGAGAGCGAATCCACAGTGATCAGTGAAGACTTTTGTAACTCTTGAGTTTTATTCTGTAACTTCTGTTGTTTATAGACTTTCAGGCATTAACATCACTTCAGGGTTCTTCAGGGTTTCGTCTCTCTGTCTCTGATGTGATGCTCGAGATGTCTTTTACCGTGAGGGTTCTTACGGCTTCGAACAGAATGTTTGGTTCAGGCTCATTTGACTCGATTCCTCCGCCCCGGGGTGATTAGAGAATTAAAAAACGAAAGCCTCATTAGTGCTAAATGAGAAACAAATATTACACTCGTGACATTTGTTTCCTTGTGTGCTGCAATGACAGCAACTACCGGAGCATGTGTTTATCAGGTTCTGCTGCTGTAAAATACATCTGCAAGTGACAAAACAGCCGAACCTTTTAGAGTCCCAATGAGAATGTTTTTCTGTTATCTTATACACTGAAAACACAACAATTGTCGTCAATGATAAAGCAATCAAGTTAGTATCATTAGTAAATGTTCCTAAGTCGTCACCCACGATTGAACATTTGCTAATTTTCCACTCATCCAAAATGTAGATGATATTGTTTCTTCATCAGATTTGGAGAAATGGAGCATTGCGTCACTCCCCAATAGATGTTCTGTATGGGTTATGAATGGGTGCCGTCGGAATGAGAGTCCAAACAGCTGATACAAATATCGCTATAATGCATAAGTAATCCACACCACTTCAGTCCAACATCTGGAGAAGTGAAAAGCTGTATGTTTGTAAGAAATTAATCCGCCATTGAGATGTCTTTAAACAGTTGCTTCTAAAGACATCTTAATGGTGGATTTGGTTCTTACAAACACACAGCTTTTCCCTTTTTAAGACATTATCTGATGGACTGGAGTGGTGTGGATTATTGTGATGTTTTTATCTGTCTCTCATTCTGACGGCACCCACTCACAAGCGATGCAAGATAAGAACGCAGACCAAAATAAGAACCACTTGTTTTTAAGAGCATGTGCTCTCTGTCCATGCAGGGAGAACCGTGAGCTCAAAGGAAACTTTTGTGCCGTTTAGGAAAAACTATAAGAAAGATTTTTTTTCCCCTAGACAGCTATAACATTAAATTAGGAGTTTATCAGATGGTTCTCCAGAAGAAAAAGACCTCAAAAGATCTCACTATGAATATTATTACATTGTTCAAGATAAAAATTGACTTTAATCATTTTTTATAGTAGTTTTACACTGTGTCAACCAGGTCTCACGTCTTATTAGAAACATCTAAGACAAGGCTGATTCCTAAATGAGAAGTCTTGTGTGCCGTGAAAGAGCCACCTCTGAGTAATGCGGTTTTCCTCTGAGAGCGCTGGGATTGTTCTCAGATGGGCCGACAGGCGCTCGTCTCTGGAAGAGCGTTTCAAAGGAAGCGTGTGCCGATGTGACATCTCATATGGAATTCACTGCAATTCTCTGATGGAGAAGCTGCACTTAATGACACAGTCCTCATGCTGCTAAGTGGATGTGTGTGTGTGTGTGTGTGAGCGCCTGTGGATGTAATAAAATCTTAACGAGAAAGACAAGGCTTGTTTGATGTCTCCATCTTGCAGTGCACTCATCCAGAGCGACAGATTTATCTGCAAGCCATGCAAGAGAGTGGTGCGTGAGTGTGTGTGTGTGTGAGTGCCCTAATCTAAGAGTAATCCATTTCTGACACATAATGACACACAGTGCACTACATAGTGAACAAGGATGCTTTCTGTGCATTCTTTCCATAAGTGTTTTCTTTCCCTCTCTTCTTCTAACTCATTTTCTGTACCATTTCATCTCTACCCTTCCTCCTTCGTGCATTTGTAAATCCTTTCACTCATCTCTCTCTCTCTCTCTCTCTCTTTTACTTAAAGGAAATTGAAATGTTGATTCTGAGTGCAGGTGAATAAAAAGTGTTTGTGAGGTTTTTTTTGCAACTGTCAGGCAGAACCAAAGTGCAATGTTACATTTCCTAAAGAAAATGTGTGCTTTTTTTGCCATCGCATATTTCACCAACACAATTGTGGCATGCTGTGAGTGGTTGTCGGGGTGTTGCTAGGGGGCTCTGGAGGGTTGCTAGAGAGTTTCCCTGTGTTTTTTCGTTATTATTTTTATTATTATTTTGAGTGTTTTAGATAGTTCCTAGTTTCTTGCTGGCTAAAGGGCTTCTGGGTGGTTTCTAGGGTGTTGCTAGGTGGTTGCATTGGTGCAGAGCTGTATTCAGAGTGCTTCATGTAGATGTGTGTTACTTGTGGGTGGTTGTTAGGTGGTTGCTAGGGTGTTGCTAGCTGATTGGATGGTGATTAGGTGGTTACTGGGGTGGTTGCTAGGGTATTGCTAGGTGGTTGCATGTATTGTTTTTTGGAGGGGGGGTAATGTAATTTTGTTAAAACTGATTTCATAAAATTGGTATCGATACCAATTTTATTGGAAGATATCCAGCCCTAGTCATTACATGAAAGTCCTTAGTAACATCACATTCTACTTAAATAATCATTCATGTCTTTGTGCACAAATTGCGAGTTGTGAATGGTACTTGAATGCTTAAGGTTAGGGGTTTGCTCAAATGACATTGAGAAAACGGGATCTTTTTGTGATTTATGAGCCAGGAATTATAAGAGAGGTGATTTCATAGAAACTGAAAGATTTTAGCTATGCATGAAGGACAAGAATGCTTTTTTTCTCTAATCTAAAAAAGCCTTTTCCACCTTAAGCATTTGCTTATCTGTGGCCTGTCTGCTCCAGTTCCCGTTCGACCCAAACAGAGTTCAGCTCCCAGATCTCCGGCAAATCAATACAGTAAATCTGATACACACGCCGTGTTCAGAGCCCAGTCAAAACAAAGCCAACGAGTGCATGCACGGCCCCTGGAGAGATTCGTCTGCTGAGAGACAAGCCCTTGCTGATAGCGCTCTGTCTGCGGATACCTGCGGGTCGGCCACGAAACACAGCCCGCAGAAAACCACAGATACCATCATCACAGGAATTTCAAACCGTTTTAATGCCGAATGAATTCATCTCTACTGTTCAGAGGTTTTTGATGATAAACATGATAACAGAATGGTAATGTTGGTTGTAAGCCATTTTTATCTCCCTGATTTTAAAGGGTTGCCAAACCCGTTTGGAAATATTCATTTGTGGTTTGTTTAGATATAGAAACTGCTGAATTGAACAAACCTCACACTCTTCGTATTGAAGTTAAGAGAACAGCTGTGCTGTTGCTTTATTAAGCACGTAGTGAAAAAGCCAAACTTTGTTTTTTTCCACTAACCTGTAATATATTTGCATTACAGTATGATTTTAATGCTGTTTTAAATGTATTTATTTCCTTATTCAGTGGTTTTAAATTGTTCTTGATTAATCAAAATTTATTTAACAGTTTAAATTTAGGTTTAGGTTTCTAATGAGCTCTAGACACAAGCAATATATTTAGAAACTGTGTTTTAGGCACTTTTAATTTGGACCTGAAATAAATTACAAAAAACTATCCTACCAATCACCTGTTGCACATTAGCAACCCCCTAGTAATACCCTAGCAACCAACCAGAACAATCACCAACAACTTAGCAATGCCCTAAAAATCACATACTTTAGAACATTTTAGAAACCACTTTTAATGGCCTAGCAACCACCTAGCAATTCCCTAGCAATCGCTGTACTCTAGCTATGCAATTGTGCAGTTTTTACATGGAAGATCTTAGCAACCACATATAATGTAAGGTCTAGCAACACCCTAGCAGACACCTAGCACACTCTCTGTGCCCTAATGCCCTAGCAACGGTCTAATATTTACATAAATATTTACAACACCTTAGTAACCACATGCATTGGCCTAGCACTCTCCTGGAACACTCTAGCAATGCCCTAACAACCCCATAGAACCCCATATTTTGGCCTGGCAAGTTTCTATAACACTTTAGCAACACCCTAGCAACCACCTAGAATACTCTGTGACTGAATGCCCTAGCAACTGTCTAATATTTACATAGAACACCTTGGTAACTGCTTATATAGGCCTAGCAATCTCCTAGAACACTGTAGCAATGCCCTAACAACCATATAGAACACCTAAGTAACTGCATATATTGGCCTAGCAACCTCCTAAACACTTTAGCAACACCCTAGAGCACTCTCCCCAATGCCCCCCCTCTCTCCAATGCCCCAATGTCCTAGCAACTGTCTAATATTTACATAGAACACCTTGGTAACTGCTTATATAGGCCTAGCAATCTCCTAGAATGTCCTAGCAACCACATAAAACACCTAAGTAACCCATATATTGGCCTTGCAACCTCCTAGATCACTTTAGCAACACCCTAGCAACCACCTACAACCCCATGTGCCTTAATGTCCTAGAATCTGTCTAATATTTGCATAGGCCACCTTAGTAACTGCATATATTGGCCTAGCAACCTCCTAGAACACTGTAGAAACTGCATAGTGCACCATGGCAACCACATATATTGTCTGCTCTTTTTGGAACACTAAATGTTCTCTTATGATATCAGGCTGTAAAACCTATTTATGCTTATTATTTCATACTTCAGTTTGAGTTTGAGTATCACAGATTGCACAATAAAGAAATATGACTATAAACAAGTAACTAAAATAATAAACTACACGTGCAGTGAGCAGTGAGGCCATGCTATCTGAAATATTGTTGTATATTTTGTTATGCTGTTGTATAATAGTAGAATGGAGACACAAGGTTGGATGTGAGGAGATTAAGACACATATAGAGGAGTGAATGTGGGTCGCTCTGCTCAGATAAACTCTTTCTGATCAGAGTTGTGATCATTATAATGAGCATCAGCGTCTTCGTTCCCGATCTGTCCTGTGATCCGGCTCCGAGAGTTTGTCCAAAGCAAACCTAACAAGCCTTGTTTCTTACAGAGTGTCACTTTAGAGAGCTCTGAGCTGATCGAGGGTCTGACACGATCTCACGACTGCGTCTGTTTAATATGACCGTATGTCATTCTGAGAGAGAATTATTAAGTAGAAGTGAAATGTCATTAAGTCCCTCATGTCACAGACTCTGCCGGCAAAGTTTTGTTAGCTGTTAGGTTAAGCATCCATGAACAAAAGGACCATGATGTTTAGTGTTATTTTAGTATATTTTTATATTTTTTATTACTTTGTTTTTTATGGTTCTATTTTTATAGTTTTAGTTTTAATAATCATGTAATGTGCTTTTGTAATTTTCATATTTTTTGTACAAAATATTTCTATTGTTTATTTTTATGTTTTAATTGTAGTTTTAGGAATTGTGGTATGTGATTTTGTCATTTTTTTAGCTTTTGTTTTTATCATATTTCTGTTCTTTGTTTTTATACTGTGTATATTTAATGTTAGTTTTAGTAATTGTCTTAAATTTTTTTAAACAACAATTATTTTTGTTGTTTATTTTCTATATATTTAATTTTAGTGTTAGTAATTGTGTTTTATGCTTTTGTATTTTTATTAATATTTTTACATTTATATTGTTTATTTTTATTTTCAGTTTTAGTAATTGTTATGCACTTTTGTAACTTTTATTCGTTTTTTATAGTTCTATTTTTCAATTTATATATATATATATATATATATATATATGTGCCTTAGTTTTTTTTTTATAGTTTTAGTTGTAAACTAACAAGCATAATCATCATGGTGTATGGATATGGAAGTCATTTAGTACCATATTATATTAAAATACAATTTAGTTTTGACCCCATTCACCTTTCGAAGCGCAGTCAGTGTTTGCCGCATGATTTGCATGCTGTATCTGTGTAAAATGTCAAAACCAAACCTGAAGGAAGTGTTGCTTATCCGGATACATCCAGTAGTATGACAGTCAAAAGAACATCATGACATCCAGTGTTGAGATGGGATTAGCTCATAAAAATGCATGTCTATTGTGCTTTTAATGTGAAGGTCACATCGGCGCATTATAAGTGCCCTTCAGAACGTTTCAGCTGTATGTGAAGGTTGTGATGTTCACGTGTGTTCTCTGGTTTGTCTCTTTGTGATTGCAGCAGTCACCGGACACCATCCCAGGACCCAGCACGGGCGTCACACCCAGACCCAAGGTAAGGAAGTGATACCTGAGGAGCCCACCCTGTCAAAAGTCAAAAAGTCAGAGATCTTGGTATAATCTCGAACATTTGCTTCAAAATGTTCATTGTCATTTTTCTTAAGATTAAATCTCACTGTAAATCTGTTACACTTTTTATCATTTTAATAGTGTTATATTATTTATTATCATTTTTAATTTAGCTTTTATTTTAATAATTTTAGTTTTCAATTAAATTTAAGTTTACGTTTTAGTAAATATATATATATATAATTTTCTTAATTATTAAAAACAAAATGATTTTTCAAAATGAAAATTTTTAATATTTTTAATTTAATTTATTTTTTTTAAGTTATAAATATATATATATATATATATATATATATATTCTTTTTCTAATTAGCATTTAATTTATTTTTAATCCTTTTTATTTTAGTAATCTTCTATATATTTGTCTAGCTAGATATCTAGCTATTTTTTTATTTTCACTTTTCATTTTAATTCCATATGTTTTGAGACATTTTATGTACTAGTGGATTTTTTATTGTTTTTTCTATTCTCTACTTACAGTAGCATGATTTTGAATATAATTTCGTTATCATTTATTTATTCTTGAGATTTATTGTTTTATTCATTTGAAATTTCAATCAATGAAAACGATCTTTAACCGTTTTAGTTAAACTCACTGCAGTAACAGACACACAGCTGAGTCTCTGTGAGGAACATCTGATCAATATTTTCCCTTGAAAGCGTCTCTTCTCTGGTGATGCTGTGATGTTAATCAGTGGATCTTCTCTCTGAAGCTCTTTTAATCCGTGCATGAGCTCTGCTAAACGCTCACGCTACCGGCGTGTGTTGCTCTGATGGGCCACGTGTGCAAAAATATATACATTAGATACAAAAAAACACAATGTCAGGACCCTCCGAAAGCTCTTCTGTTTCTTATGTTGGATATAGATAATTATCACTGACTGGAGATTATGATCGTTATCTGTTTTATTCTTTAAATGACCCCAGAATTTAGTACAGCAATGAGCCACAAGAGATCGAGCATTATGCTGTGATTTAATCTGAGCGCATTAATCCATAAATCCATAATCTAATGTAGAGTTTTGACCAATGAGAATCCTCCGTGGGCGGGGCTTTCCTGCATGATGTCATAAAAATTGACTCTCAGCAGCAGACAAATACTGTTTGTGTGAAAACAGAAAATATGATATATCACTCCTGGATATATAGTGATTTTATATATTGGTCTCTGGAATTGAGTTAGCGAGGTCAAATGAATCTAATGCACTGCTTTAATAAAACAAATTATAATAAACACAGTCAATAAAGAGCTGAATGTGTTAATACTAATGAAGTAAATGTGTTTTTTTATCCAGTCAGGCTTTGAGTTCAGACTCTATTGTAGCTCAGTGTCAGAGTGTCATGACCTCTGACCTCACGCAGGGCGTCTGCTGCTGAAGGTGTCGCTATGGATTCTAACGCTCTTATTAATGCTGATCAATAATGCTTTTGAGTGGATCAGAGACCATTGATTAAACTGAGACTTCAGGAGGAACCGCTGTAATACCAGTGAAGAGATATGCAAACACACACACACACACACACACACGGCAGGTGATGTCACTTTGCATATGTAGGTCAAATGCGTTTGTGCTGATCATTTCACAGCCAGCATGTTTGTTCTGTTTTTGTTGGTGCTGCCATCAAACGATTAATCACATCCAAAATAAAAGGTTTTCTTTACATCAGGTACTGTGTGTGTGTGTGTTGTGTTTATATAAAGACACACACATGCAACGTACATTTTGAAATATGTTTATATTTATATTAACGAATATGAACATAACAAGCATATGTTGCATGTGTGTGTATTTATATATGCACGATAAGAAATATACACAGTACACACTTATTTTGGATATGATTAATCATTTGACAGCACTAGTTTTTATATCATTTCTATCACTTAACTCTAAGCATATCACTTTTACATTTGCCTGAGACATTATTTATGTTCATGAAGCTGTTTATTTTTCCAGGTTTTTACTTAAGAAAGGCTTAAGTTATCATTAAGTTCTGATATGAGAGCTTTTAAACCCAGTTTGAGAGATGCCTGAGATCTCCAGCGGAGACTTATGTAAAAGCCTCTCTTCACCTCTTCAGTTGAGCTCTTATTTGTTGATCACTTTCTGTTTACAGTTATTTTATAGTGTCAAGCATTTGTCTTACACAGTGACCGTGTCTAATTCAGTCCTGAGATGATCTTTGTGTGTCAGACATGTTCTCAGAGTTTTCCCTGCGCTGGACGAGCTCTGAGAAACGCCTTTCTGTCTCACGGACCGTATCCAGCGAAAGACAAGATCCACCTCGCCAGGATCATCAGGTCAGGGATGGGTGCTTCTGCAAGCCACTTCATTCAAGATACAGCTCTAGTACTTTTATTTAGAAAGAATGCATTAGATTGATCAAAAACGACATTAAAGACATTTATCATGTGAATCCTGAAAAAAAAAAAACTGAGCAGCCCGACTGTTTTCAACATCGATAATAATCAGAAATGTTCCTTAAATTGGTATATCAGAGTGATTTCTAAAGGATCATGTGACACTGAAGCCTGGAGAAATGATGAAAATTCAGTGCCGCATCGCAAGAGTAAATTACATTTGAACACATATTCACTGCTATTTTAAATATTCAAAAATATTCACAATTTTACTTCATTTTGTTTAGTCTGTGGAGGAAAAAGATCACATTATCATTTAAGATAAAACACTCAAATTTTATTTGAAGAATTTTTGGGTGTAAATGTCACTTACATCCTCCCTTATATAAATGAAGCAGTGTCCTGCACCTATTTGTAAAACGATCAAAAATGCTATAATTTTTGTTGTATGTGGCTGGGTGACGTTACTATCACAGGATCAGTGTTAAAGTGTGTGACTCATCAGCTGTGTGTCCAGACATCCCTCTGATTGGATAAAACTGTCCCGTCAGAAGGTGGAGAGTGAACGTGTGACAGAAGCAGAGAGCTGTACACGCTGTAACGAAAGCGCTCGATGAAAATCAGCAGCTTAATGACTTAAAAATGCAAATCAGAGACAGCACGATAATGTCACACAGCAGATTATATTAAAGCAGTGTTACAATGATTTTAACAGCTTTTTAATCACGTTCCTGAATTCTTCATGAGTGCATGTTGTTCTAAATAAAGTCTGTTTCTTTTTGTTGAAGTATAGAGAGCAATCCCTGTCCTTCATGTGGAGATACTGTACATTAATTACACTGGCACAATGGGCTGCAAACAGTTTTATGTTGATTTTATGGCAAAATGAGAAACAGTAGCAGCAGCATTATGTACTTGAAAACACAAATATTTAATTATTGCATCCATTAAATTGCAATGAACAATATTTTTCCTGCCTTTAACAAAACCGCAGGCATGTCAGTGAACTATATTTTACTGCATTGTTAGATTTCTACTTCTCTGAGAAAACTGATTTATTCTGTTGATTCCCTGAAAAGTTGTAGTTTGAGGGAAATGCATTTGAAATATGTTAATTAGTGTCTGTTTTAAATTTTATATTTTAATAACTCGTGTGTGGTTTTCGCCATGAAAACATAAAGAAGCTGACATGCCATTAAAAAACACAACACAACTATTTGATATTTTTTGGATGTGGGTTACAAAACTGGTGGGTGTTTTGTTCAGATAATAATGCTTTGTAGTAATTTTATTCTGCTCTCTAAGTCTCTTCTGCTCACCAAGGCTGCCTTTTATTTTATTAAAAATACAGTCAAATGGTGAAATATTATTACAATTTAGTCCAGCTGTGAATGTGGATATCTGTTAAACTTTTAATTTAGTTTTTATTTCTGTGATCAAAGCTGTATTTTCAGCATCATTAGTCCAGTCTTTAGTGTCACATGATCCTTCAGAAATCCTACTAACGTGATGATTTACTGCTCAAGAAACATTTCTGATTAATATCAATGTTGAAAACAGTTGTGCTGCCCAATATTTTTCTGCAAAACTGTGATACATATTATTTCTTAGGAATCACAGATGAATGGAAAGCTTTTGTTTGAAATAGGGTCTTTTGTAACATTATATGTGTCTTTACTGTCACTTTTGAGGAATGAAATGTTCTTAATGACTGTGTGTGTGTGTGTGCTGATGCAGGAGGAGTTATGTCGGCGTGGAGCTGGTCCAGTGGCTGCTGGAGCAGTGTGTGTCGGTTCAGTGCAGGTTAATGGCGTCTCGTGTCTGGCAGGTGCTGCTGGAGCTCGGAATACTGCACTCAGGTTAATAACAGCCTCATTGACTATCACTCAAACACTAGTATAGTTTGTTTAATATTTCATTTTAATTTTGTTAAAGTTTTAGAAATTGTTAAAAATACTTTAATTAATTAATTATTTTTTCATATATTTTCCATTTATTAGTATTTTAAATATTGCAAAAGAAACACTCGAACTGCATATTTTTGATTGTCAGATTTGTTTTTGTGATGTCAAACCTGTGATAAACTCACATTTGGCAGATGGAATGTGTTAAAAGTCAAGAAAATAAATTACCCTTTCAGTCGAATCACTTCGACGTTACATATGGGAACTCGCCAGAGAGACCAATTGCCTTTGAGCTTTAAACAAAAGGCCAATGAATATTTACTTGATTGCACTGAGGTGTACCTCATCACTGCGTGAGTATAAGAGGGCAGGAGCGGAGTGCACATGCAGATTTTTGCTTCAGAGCCTTCGCCGTTCTGAGCTATCCAGGAGACCCCCTCGATGAGTTCTGGAGAACGAAAGAGCAGAGCGTCCTGATTTCAAGAGTTCCTGCTTTCCTGCTCTCTCGTCTGACAGCGTTTATCTGGGCGGTTGTCAGCGGATCCTGCGGGCTGGTGGCCTTTTTAAAGGCCGGCTGTGCCAGTCATCTTGCAAATCCAGCAAGCAAAGACCTCTGAGTGCACGGAGTTGGAGGGTCCCCTCGTGTCCTTCCCACAGCAGCTTGTTAGACCGTAATAGTTTTTCAACTCAGCAGAGTATCTCCGGCTGTGCTTCTTCTGGGTCTCCTTCGCCCAGTAGGTGTGGCAACAGATCTCAATTTTTCCACAGTCAGCCAGAAGTCTGTGTTTCCCTTCAATTATATCCATGATCTTATCGATATATTGCATTTTCTGAAATTCCACATGCAAGAACTGTTTGTTAAGTCATGTGCTCCGCTCCCCCAATCATCTGCTTCAGTACTACTGGCGACCCTGTGGAGCCCAATCCAGCCCCCACGGTGTTGGGGAAGGTTACGTGCAGACTCCTCTGCTGACAAACTTAAGAGTCGTGGCCTGTTCCATGGGTGTTCCCATATGTAACGTCGAAGTGATTCAACTGAAAGGGTAACGTCTAGGTTACGAACGTAACCCACGTTCCCTAAAGGAGGGAACGGAGACGTTACACTTTCACCTGCCACGACCCTGAGGTCACGCTGACGCCGGCTCGGCTCTTCAGCGAAAACCTGCATGTGCACTCCTCTCATGCCCTCTTATACTCAATCAAGTGCACGCCAATATTCATTGGCCTTTTGTATAAAGCTCAAAGGCAATTGGTCTCTGGCGAGTTCCCCATATGTAACGTCTCCGTTCCCTCCTTTAGGAACGTGGGTTATGTTCATCTAGACGTTATATGAAACAAATCCTAATGTAAGATTTTTTTTCTTCTTTTTTTGAAGAACCACCTTCATGCTTTTCTTGCCAAACTAAAATAACCGTAAAGCATATTTGATCAGATTGTGCTGTTTTTAATGTTAATAGACAACAGTGTGTCTAACTGATTTATTTAATAATGTATTTTTGTCTAGTGTACTGAAATATCTTTATGATCTTTTGTTAATTATATACCTTATAATTTATTCAGAAAATTGGCATGCAGATAAATCTAAATAAAAATGAGAAATGTTATCTTGGCAACTAACTTAAAATAAGTTTAGCTTTTTGGGGTTTTATTTCAAATGCTTTGTTTAAACGGCTTTTGTTTTAGGTAAACACACACACTTCCTGTTTGCAATGCAATATTTCCTGCTGCTATTTTTTTTTCTGTATGCAGTCTTGAATATAGAATTAGAATATTGTATGGAATATGTAATAGCGTGCAGTATAGAAGTGTAGCGCACTGCATGGAATACAGTATAGTGAAGAATCAGCTGTATGTGTATAATTGAGCTGTTCACTCATGATGTACATTTGTAGGCCAACCCGGGAGGCACCATTACTGTGGGATCCCTCTGGAATTTCTGATGGGTTTTTAGGAAACCATTCCACTAATTCTAATATAAAAATGGCAAATCTCCGGGGTCACAAACTCTGCATCCCGCCCTACGTGTGTCGTGTCTAAAAGTGCTCTCTGTCATCCCTTCAGTCGACCAGCGGCTGGTGTTTGAAGACTCCAACACGTACTATCAGTTCTCGTTCGAGGAGTGCGATGCTCAGGGCTGTGAATTTCGTAACGAGGAGGAATGGCAGAACGGTGTCCGTCTTCTGCTGCAGCTCGTGCCCTACGTCCAGTTCAGGGTCGTCAGCCCGTAAGTCCTGCACAAACATGCATGTTATATGCTATATTCACATTATATGCACACTTTAAGAGCTAGCGCTGTAAGAATTTAGATGTGTGCATTTTTCTTATTTCAACCTAAATATCAAATTCTTTCATTCAGTACTGCCCTTCAGAAGCTACAAAGATTCTTACATGTTTCCCAGGAGACTTTACCCTTTAAATTCAAAAGTATTCACGCCCTATCTTTTTTCCTTCTGAAGCAACAGTGAGCGTTTGATCCTTCTGTAATAGTTGCGTATGAGTCCCTCAAGTGTGAAAAGATGCATCTTGAAATCATACTGTCATTTTTGGAAAGGGTTCAAATACACAAAAATGCTGGATAATCCAAAAAATTAATGGGAGCTTGAGAAGTTTTCTAAAGAACAGTTCAGGACAAACAAGAGACTCATGAACAACTATCACGGTACAAAACCCACAGCTGTGGATCATTCAGTGAACAACATTAAGAATCAAGGGGATGTAAACTTTTGAACAGGTTCGTTTTTACAAATTCAGCTATTATTTTGTCTAGTGAACTTGTGGTTTTATGTGAAATATCTTATTCAGGTCAGTACTAAATATATAATAACATGCATTTTGTATATATATATATATGTAAATATGCTGTATATGTTTCGTGCATCTGTCTAGTTCATTTGAAAGCAGCAGGAAAGCGATTGTTATCATGCCCTTTTGCCTTGGTTTTCCCCGTTAATCCTGTTTAACCACAAGTGCTCCTCATGGAAGAAAGAGATGTAATATGTGTTTGTTTTGTGTGAGTGTATTCAGCGTCATGAAAATGAGCTTCAGATTGTTTTTCTTACTCAAATAGATGTACAATCATCTTTGCTGATAATGTTTTTGATCATTTATTTTAAGTTATTCACCAACATTCAGAAATTCTGGGGTCAGTTGTGTTCATCAATGAAAATTGATCAAAAGTGACAGAAAAGTCATTTTTATAATGTTTCAAAAAATGCTGTTCTTTGACCTTTCTATTCATCTGTGTATCCTGACAAATAAAACGTATCATAGTTTCCACAAAAATATTCAACACTGATAATCAGAAATGTTTCTGGAACAGCATGTTATCATATTACTACGATTTCTGAAGGATCGTGTGACACTGAAGACTGGAGTAATGATGCTGAAAAGTCAGCTTTGCATCACAGGAATAAATTACAGTTTACTAAATATTCATCCTAAAAACAGCCATTTTAAATCGCAATAATATTTCACAATTACTTTTATAGAATTTTGGATCAAATAAATGTAGCCTTGGTGAGCAGAAGAGACTCAAACCAGCCTCAAAGTTTTGAACAGTAGTGTATTTGTAGTACTGTCACAGCAGGGTTTACACACAGGTTATTATTTTATTGACTTGATTTACCATAACTCTCTAAAAATCTCCTTAATGTGACTTAAAAAAACAACAGATACTGTATGGGAAGTGTTTTCTCCCTTTTAAGCATTGGCATTAAATGCATTTAAATGTTAAAGTTAATGAAAGAATCCCATTGTAATATGTACATGACAAATGTAGAAACACTGGACTATGTGGCACCAATGTGCTGAAGCAACTAACAGTGAGCGCGTGCAAATATAGAGCCCCAAGTTCACTAAATCAGCCCCTGCCTTTAAGCACAATTATATTAATCAGAATGTTTTATTTTGCATGTTTTCCAATTGTTCACGACCCAAATATACAGCGACTCATCAGTGAGTGGAGCTGGACTGGACGCGTGTGATTGGCTCAGCTGTTGTCTGAGATCGAGAAGGCAGTGTTTGAGATTGGATTGAGCGAGGCTGTTTTGTTAGCACGGAGAGATGTGAACCGCCAGATTAAATCTGAACGGACAGTTGATGTCATTTTCAGGAAGGTGAACACGGCAGCAGTTTTTTCCCTCCCTGACACAATTGGAAGTGACAGGGTTTGGTCGTTCTCCGACCCCAATCAGCCAGACTCCTTCTTCTCTCGCATCACAAAAATCAGATCAAACCAAAATGTCAAAATGAGTTCGCTGCAATACTCTCACAGCGAGGGAACGATAACCATAAAGTTTTGAGTTAGTATTTTCAGTGACAGCTGAATGCTGCTGCACAGAAAATTAACAGACAATCAGTGCATCTTTATGTTTGGCCTTGCTTGCAAAAACACAAACAGTTCCATTCATGAACGTCACCAAAAAAGACTTTTATTGTATGTTGAATGATGCAATAATAAATAAACAAATGAATAAATGATAAAAAATGATACATAATAATATATACACATACGTTATTTAATATTTTAAATAAATAAGATAAATTAACTAAATATGGTAAAGTAAAAAATAAAGGTAAATAAATTATTTAGGAATAAATTTAAGGAAAAATTTAAGTAATTTTTTAATTTAATTTATTTTCCTATTATTACGTTTATTTATTCCCAAATGTATTTATTTCTAACAAATTCACAAATTTAATAAGTACAACCAATATATTTAGAACTAATAAAAAAATACAGAAAATAATTAATAAAGGAAAACAGGTAATGCAATAAGGACTTATTTGTTTTAAGTAATTTATTCCTTTATTTATTTTCCTATTTAATTAATTTATATTTGAATATCTAATGCTTTCCTTTTTTATACTTTTTTTTAATATATTTATATATTCCTGCATGTATTTTGTTTCCATACTACAATAAAAAAAATAAATAAATAAATATAAATAAATGCAATATACAGAATTAAAATGAACTGAAATTTTAAATGTAACTAAGATTTAAATAAATATAAATACAGAGCATAAATGATTGTAGGGCTAAATGTAATTCAAATGAGTTGTATTAGTTTCTGTTAGTTTCTGCAGGTCTTCAGTTGTGTGGATATGATTGTGCCGGTCGTGATCGTCTCTCCAGCTGAACTGAAACCCCTGGAGCTACAGGAGTGACTCTTTTAGCCAGGATGGTTTAGATACTGCCTCGCTTTCAGCCATCTACACACACACACACACACACCTCATTTGCATATTATTTGAATTTGATCTTCAGCTCTGTGAAACTAGTAATGCTTCTGTGTGCAGAATGAGCGTGCATTTGCGTATGTGTGTGCGTTTCTGTCTACATTTGCCTGCTCGTGTGTGTGTGTGTGTGTTTGCAAGCATGCATGTGAGAGTGTGTGAATTGCAATCTTGTGCAATCGTGCCTGATTCGTATAGAAGTCGCCGCCATTGCGAATCACTTCATCCGTGGTGTCTGGAGGAGGAGAGATGCTGTGATGAATGGAGAAGAGAGAAACTTTGGCCCACTTTCTCAGACTCACTGGCCCAGTTTAAGACTGTATTTGATCTGGATTATAGCAGCTCTCAGACCTGCATATCTGCTCTACACTCCCCAGTGAATCATATAGATTCATTTAGAACATTTATTTTTATTTTGTAATTATTTTTTAGAAAATATTCTGGTGTTTTGAAGAACCCGAAACACAGATAAAAAAAAAAAAAAAAAGAAAATTTACAGTATAATTTATTTATTTTGAATACTTTTTTTATTTGAAAACTATTTAATAAAATTATTTGGTAAATATTATTAATATTATCATATTGTTTTTAACAAAAATATATGAAATAATAAAAACTAATTCAATTGGAAATCATTAAAGCATCAAAATAATAATAATAATAAATTATTACACAGTTTAGTTTGTCATTCATTTATTCATCTATTTATTGTATACAGATATTTAAAAATATTATTTTTATATTATGTAATTTAACTTTTTTGGGGGGGTATCTTTCTATTTATTCAGCTAAAAAGGAAAAAAATATTTAATAAAAATAAATATGCATTCTTAACAGTATGTTTATGATACATTTTTTCTAATTGATCATCTACCGTAGTTGCAACAAATATTTTAAATATATAATGTAATATAAAATAAGCTATAATATAATATAATATGATAATGCACAAGGAACTTTCTGATATGTTTTTTAATTCTTTAGGGAAATGTTTTGGTACTTTAACTTTAAACACTGATCTGATGAAACTGTAGTGAAATAAGCAGATATTTGTTCATGAGAACACTATTTTAAAGAGTGTAAGTGTGCCGTGGGGCTGTGGTCATAACAATAGCTTCTTTTTGTTTAGATTTTGTCCAACACACCATAAATTTGGACGAAACTTTATATACTTCATCTCTTGTAATGCAGTGCACCAGCAGGAGGAGGCAGAAGAGAGAGAGAGAGACAGAGAGAGTGTGTGTGTGTGTGTGTGTGTCTCCACAAAGATAGGAATACCAGTAAATGTTGATTTTGTGGGACATTTTTTAGTTCTCCATGAGGAAACAAGCTTCTAAATCACACAGAGTGAAGTGTTTTGAGAATGTAGGAGTGTGTAGTGTTTCCTGTAAGGGGTAGGTTTAGGTGTAGAGTCAGTGTAGAACA
>JAUMHI010000064.1:18408207-18429633 GCA_032359435.1 Enteromius unitaeniatus
TTGATTACTGATTATGTTATGGAAATTAACAAGTATTTTTCATACACATATTATTATTATTATTATTATTATTATTAAATAAATACATAAATAAAAACAATAATATTTGTTATGTGTTACCCCTGACACGTAACGCATTCCTCTGTAAATGATTATTAACCCACACTACATGTCAAACAAACACAGCTGCTTGTGAAACAGGTTAAATGCCCGCCTGGTATCCCATGAGCCCCTGCTGTGCTCTCGCGGCTCTGAGGAGCTCTTCTGTGTGTGCTCTTGTTTTTCTCTGGATTCATTCAGAAGGGTGTGTGTTTTTCCTCCTCAGGTCCAGAATGAACTCGCAGCGGCTCTCGCCAGGAAAGCCAAGAAGTCCAGTAAGATGCTTTTCCAGTATATTTACAGCAGTCGTGTCAAACATTAGTCCAGCTGCTTCTGTCACGGAACAACCAGAACTGATTTATGTTTGATTTCACTGTTAATGGTTTGAGTGCTTGTGATTTTTACTCTAGTGTCAGAAGACGAAAGCTCGGAGGCGTCAGACGCTTCTCCTCAAGAACCACAGAAACCTCCTGAGGACAAAAGCAAGGTAAACACTCACAAACACATCTGTTTGACTTACTCTCAAAGATACACTCCAGGTATTCCTCATTCAAGATTATGCTCCCAAAGAAATAAAAGATGTTTTTTTTTTAAAATGTGGCACTTAAGACTGGAGTAATGATGCTGTGTGTGTGTCTGTGCTTGTGTGTGTGTGAGTTTGAGTCAGTGGCGGTTTTAGGCTTGGGCGAACAGGGCAGTAGCCCAAGGCAGCGTTTTTTCATGATACATGGGGGGCGGCACAAGCACTAATTGGGGAAACAAAATTATCTGCACCCCCAAACGGTTTTCTACCATCTATCATAGCCTACCTGTGACTATGAAAATGTGCTCTGCATTTAACCCATCCGAGTGCACACACACAGCAGTGAGAAATGAACACAATTACAAGTGCACATAGCATTTTCTGATATTTATAACACTTATTGCAAGTGACAATGATCTGCACCTCAGTATTGAAGTGCGTTATAAAACAGAATGCAACTTATTGAGTGTAAATGCCTTTTTTTTTAAATTCACATCATTAAATAGATGCCACTGTTGACACCTTTATTGGGAAAATAAAGCACTCTCTTACCCTACCCGATTCTTTATTTTCAACTTTTTGATTATTTATTTCATTTTTATTAAAAATAAATGCTTTTCTGATGTTATTTGAAATTTTAATATGAGGGGATCTCACTCCGGGAGTAATTCAATGTAGAACGCCACTGGTTTAAGTGAGTGAGCTTCTGTGTGTGTGTGTGTGTTAGAGAGTGAGTGGGCCGTAATCGAGGTCTCTCCGCGTCTTCAGATGTAGAAAAGCTGTTCTCTGGATCTGAATGATTGATGGTCTGATCTCAGAGTAACACACAAATGGTGTTGTGTAACTGTTGATGTCCAGCAGGAAGTCACTGTATGACAAGACAGGAACTGTTGAGGTCGATTTGCATCACTATATCAAGCTAATTAAGTTCACAGGGACTCACTGAGTGAGTGTGTGTGTGTCTCTGTGTTTATGTGTGTGTGTGTGTGTGTGTGTGTGTGTGGTGAAACAGGCCGGGATGTGATTAGTTCCCCTCTGTGGTTAGTGGACACTCATTAGCTCATAATTACAGTGAAGGTAATAACGGCTCTGTCTGGCTCTCGTTATCTTCTGCTCAGTATCGTCTGTCAGCGCTGCACATTCAGTCTCTAACTTCATACTCACGTTTAATAAACACAATATGAGTCTGCATCTCTTACTCACTGGGTTCTCCTGATATCTCAAGACATAAAGCTGAAGTATTACAGTGCAACAGTCTGATACAATTATTATATTCATTATTTTCATTTATTTTAATTATGTCAGTGTTTAATTTTTTTTTTTAAATATGCATATTAAAGTATAATGAATACGTAGTGTTTAAAATAGTTTTTAATTATTTCATTTTAAAGGTTTTATTATTATTCATTATAATTAAATACATTTTACTTTTTATGCAAATTTGCAGGATGCTTCTTGTAGTTCCTTTAGTTCTTTATTTAAACAAGATATTATGTGTATTTAATTTTATTATTAGTTATATAACCTTTTAAATATTTTTTGGGTAAACATTACATATAAATAAATATTAAAACAAATTAGTTTTTGTTTTGAAAAAATATATATATATTATTTACAGATGTTATTGTTAGAATTGAATTCATTAAAATAAAAAGTAATCATTTAGTAAAAACCCTTCGGCATAGAAAAACTGAAAACTTATTTAGCACGAGCTATATATGCTATTGTATTATTTATGAATTGCATTATAATGAAATAGTTTCATAACAATTATTAATAATTATTTTTTTTTTTCTCCCTTTGATGCAATAATGTAGTGTGTTTCAGTTTTTGATTGATGAGACAATAATTGATATGAAATCAAAGTTGTTGTCAGTACCAGTGAGCTGATACAGTACAGCACACTACTCTCCAGTATTAGCTTCATTTAAAGTCTGACTGTTTTCTGAAGACGTTGTCTCTGAAGCAGATGTTGTGTGTAATGGTGTGTGTTTGCTCACATGACCTTCATTAATATTTCAGCATCACTATTAGCTCAGAGTAACAGAGTTTCTGATCACATATTCATGAGCAGCAGCATGTGTGTGTGTGTGTGTATCTGTCTGTGTGTGTCTCAGTGTGTGTGTTCTTGGGTCCGGTCTGTGCTGGTCTGGGCTGGTTTTGTGGGAAGGTGGTTTAGCTCACAGGAAACCTGCAGTGCTCAGAGCCAATACAAACACAGCGCTGAGTAAATAAACACTCAGGTCTCTGATGATAACTGAGAGACACAAGCTTTATCTGTGTGTGTTCAGGATCAGAGTTTTAAAGCCCATTGTTCGCTCTCAGAGCATCTGCTTTCGCTGGTGCCCGTCTTATTATTATTTTAGTTTTTATTAGGAATTTTTAAGTGCTTTTGTTATGTTTATGAATTCTGTTTCTTCTAGCTTTAAATTTAAAGTTGAAGTACTTTTAAGTCTTTTTTTCTTATTTCAGTTAGTCGCCAAAACAGCATTTGTAGTTAATTTTTTTTTAGTTGTATATAATTTTATTTCAACCCTATTTTAAGTAATCAAACTTATTTTTAAAAGTAATCTTAAGCTAAGGAAAACAACATCTGCTTCGCTTTATTCACATATAAAGCATTGACCAAATAAAATATTAAAAGTACAGAAAAAGCAGTATACTGTTTCTATTTTTTTCCCAAAGAATTGTGTGTTTGCCAATGTTTAGTATTATTTATTTATTAATTAATATTTTTAATCAGTGTTAATTCTTATATTTTCAGCTTTCATTGTAATTTTAGTTTTTAGTAATTTTGCTGCATGCTTTTTTAATTTATTTGTTTTTGTTAATGTTTCTAAAATATCATATTATTATAAGATTTTTATAGCTTTAAGTTTTACCTGTTTTATGTACAGTATTGTTATCAATTCAATTTTTTTTTATAAGTATTACTAGTTAAGTTTAATCTATTTTTATTTGAGTTTTTAATCAGTTTCTTCATTAGCATATTTGTTTGAAGTACAGTATTTCTTATTAATACAAATAAAAAAATACAATACAAAATAAACAGAACAGAATTAGCTTTTTGAATGATATTTTTTTAAATATATTTTCAGATTTTTTTTTGTAAATATTTTGTTATTTTTTTCTATGTTTATTTACTCTAAATTGTCTATCTAGTTTTTATAGTTTATTTAAATCTGCCTAATTTCAATTAGCAAAAGAGGTTTTTAATAGTTTTATATAATGACATGCACGATATAATTGTACACTGTACAAAATGCACTACTGGTTGTTTAGTTGTTTCTCCACACCTGTTGCTGTAAGTACCAAAAACATTATGTGAAGTGCAGGTGAATGAATGAAACACAAGCAGCTTCACTACGGCATGCTGTAGGTGCTGTCAATCATCGGTCTCCGCCTCCAGTGGGTGGAGTCACACAGCCACGCCCCTCAAACAAGTCTGAGTGCGTGGAGAGTCTCTTCCAGAGTAACGTGCCTCGCTCAGAAGAGCATGTGTGTGTGGCAGAGGCTGTGATGTCGTGGGATTGTGGGCTGAAGTATCTGTTTTCTCTGCAGCAGGCAGGCGTCTGCGCTCTCCGAGCTCCTGATGACTTCTCTCGGCTGGAGATGGTCCAGCGGCTGGCCAAAGATGGCTATCGCTTCCTCCAGAACCAGAACTACCGGCTCCCGGACCGCTCTGCTCAGGTAAGACAGCCCTCGCTCGCACCTGAGCCTGTTAGCATGGCAACAGCAGGTCAGGGGTCACGAACCTGTGGAGGTGTTCTTCTAAAGAAGACTTCTAAAGCTTCTGCTCAGACACCAGAGAGAGGTTCGTAAGCTGATGTCACTGGAGAAGACTTTTAAGTTCCATAAAGAACTTAACAAAGAAAATGATCAGTACCTATTATACTCATCATTTTAATCAAATAAATATATAGGTTATTATTATTTATTTATTTATTTGACATTTTTTAGGATTTTGCCACAATTATAGTTCAATAGTAATTATGCTATAGCACTATATATGTCATTTAATAAGTACTCATATTTTACACAGTTATTTTATTAGTATAATTATTATTTAGGATTTTAATAATAATAATAATGAAAATATCTTAGTTATATTATTTTTGTTCAGAATTTACCATATATTTCCATCAATAATAATAAATGTGCAAATAATAATACAATGGCAATCATATTTATAATAATAATTATTATTATTATTATTATCATTAGTGTTGTTCATATTTATAATATTGTACTCATGTCAGATTATTTTGCAAAAATAAAAACTATACATGAAATAGGCGTGTTATCTGTACGCACAGTTTATATGGTTAACAAAAATATTGATGAAACTGATTATCAGACTCGAGGAAACTCTGACGAACATATACTGAAAGCGCAGAACTTTTATATCTCCAACAAACCACGAATCAGCTCCAGAAACGCTGAGCAGGAGCCGCAGAAGAAGCTGTGTGTAGACGATTGGGGAAGGCAGCGTGGCTGGGCTTGTCTCTGATTAAACATCTCTCATGACTAATGTCTCTCGTGAGCTGTGAACGAGCCTCGTTTGAGACCCGCTTCTGCCTCTGATCCTTCAGTAAACGGTGATGATCTATAATCAACTCCTGATTACCGAGGTCAAGCCCCGCCTCTTAATATAAATAAGCCCCACCCCTTTCCCTCTCTCTGTCAGAAATGAGGTAGAATGGACTGTGAGTGGAGTGATCTGGTGTAGGATTCACAGCTCTGGTGTCACTAGCACTGAAGGAGTGGCCCGTCTCTATTCCACACGCTGTTTACCATAAACTGATCAAACATGTCATATGCATTAAAATTAAATGCTCTAAAATATTATAAACTTTTAAGCATGTATTTATTTATTTGTTTGTTTTAGCATTAACTTTGGTCATTTTGTTATTTGCTTTTTTCTTTTGGATCACTTTTAATGAATGTTAACAAACATGCACAAACATGTTTGGTGTGTAAATAATAGTGTTATTTGCTGTATATACAATCATTTTGAATTAGCTTTTTGTAATATTATTTTTGGTGTATAAATAATAATGTTCATTTGTATATATATTTTTATATGATTTATTCACATATTCACATAAAATGCGTTTTCAGTTTGTATTTTAATTATAGTAATTTTAGGGGGGGGGGGGGTTATCTACAAAATTATTTTGCTGCAGTCCAGTTAGTTTTCCAACTAATATTTATATTTATTTATTTTTTTAAAGCTTTTATTAACAAAAAGTTTTGCCTTTGCTTCTCTTCAGCAAAAAAGGCATTAGTTTTGACTCAAAATAAAAGTAAAGCCGAGCTTTTGTTCAGAAGGAAAGAATACCAGCTGCTTTCTGTTCTGTGTGATAGCAATATGTTTGATATCTCATGTTTGATTTGGACAGAAGTGATATTGTTTCTTCTCCCTCTTCATGAGCGTGTGCTTTCAGTTCTTATGTAAACCCAGATGATGTCTGGAGACGCAGAGACTCCCGTTCAGCTCACAGAAGCCCAATTCCTGAACATGAGATTCATTCATCCATCTTTTTCTAGGTGGAGTTTGTTTAGTGTGTTTCGCTTCTGATGCATTGTTTAAAGTAAAGATCGTATCCTTCGCTTTTTCCAGAATCATGGGAGTTTTCTGTGCAGCTTTCTGGTGTAATTGAGGAAACACACACTCACACACATTCACGCACACACACACACACACACACACACACACTATCGCTCTCTGTGCAGCAACACAGGAAGGGAACATTGAGTGTTTTCCTGTGCTCTGTGAACATCAGCGAGGTCTCTAGACTCGAACCCCACCCAGCGTGAGAACAAACCTCAACCCCTGACCCACAGGACAGGTGGAGACTTAAACACACACCTCTGTCATTAACAGAGCAACGCTGTCGGTAGTTTAACACAGCTGCTCAAGCCAGTTACGCTTTCTTAGGAAAACAACAAAAAAGCATTGAAAGATGCAATTCAAAACGTGCTCAACAGGGCTGCATTTGTTTGATCAAAAATACTGTAAAAGTTGTGCAATATAATTGCAATTTCACATACCTGTTTACAATGTGAATGTATGTTAAACCAGTGTTACATGAACTGATTACAGCTTATTAGAATTATTTAAAATTAGAATGAGTTAAAAACACTTTTGCTGCCTAATATTGTTGTGAAAACGAATACGTTTCCTTTCACATAACGTTCAAAAGAATTTATTTGAAAAAGAAACATTTATAGCAACCAATTCATTATTACAATGAAATTTAGTGTATATAATATATATTTCATAACATTATATTTTTAATATATTAACTAACAATACATATGAACATTGTAATGCATTCATTTTAATGCAATAGTATGCATCCTTGCTGAATAAATATTTAGAAATATTCTAAATATAATAAATAAATAATATTTGATTAATACATATATTTTTTTTTTATTATATATTTTATAATAATTAGATCAAAACAATTAAATGTAGTTTAATTTAATTATTCATTTGGATTTTTAAAGACATTTTTAATAAGAACATAAAACTAAATTGTGCAGACCAGGTAATGTTTTTTTTCGGACTGATGTTAAAAAAGGATCATGTTTGGTAAAGAAAGCTTTAGTAAAGATCTTTGAGATCATAGTTTTGAATCTCAAGGAATGCATGAACTGACAAAATACAAACCCTGAATGCTTTCAATAACAGCATTTGCCAAATGCACGAATATAAATGTAAGACTGAGAGGAAGAAGAAAGCCGTGGAGGTCAGGTGATGAGGTAACGTCCTGGAGACAGGAACTGCAGGATGGGAAGGTCTGGTTTCATGCGTCTGCTGTGGTCTGATGTGGTTATGATATAATCTGCTCAAACTGCTAGTTCTGAGCGTTGAACCCTCATTATCTCTGAAATACTTCACTCTGATTGGCCAATCTCATCGTTCGGTGGTTAAATATGACACCAAACAGTATAGTCCACTTTCCTGTTGCGTCTTCAGCCCAGATCATCATTATTATTAGGCTTGTTTTATTTCATTTATTAGACACACGGATGAGCGATTTCAGACCAAACCGTAAGTCGTAGAGACTTGAAACTTGGTGGGACGTTAGTATTCACACCATGGCTGAAGCTTGCTCCAATCAGCCTCATGGGGGCGCTACAGCGATCAAACGTACAAATTGAATTTTTAGCTGTTTCACAATCTATTTTTGCAAACTAGGTCTTGATTTTTTACACGATCGGAACCAAACCAGTGCAGAAAGATTCTCTGGAGAGTGAATATCAATAATTATCAATAGAAAGTTTTTTTTCGTACAATGAACAGAATGAGATATCTTTACCAAACTCTGAACACTTATGTAAGAGCTCATGAGATTGGTCACTTGGTGGCACTACAAGAGGGAAAAGATCTAAAAATGAATATGACTAGGTAACCATTTGTCCTATCAACATGAAAATAAGAGTACCACAAGTAAAAAACATAGATCTTCAATGGCCGATGAAGTCTGAGCATCTATTAGACAAGTTTAATGAAACTCGATGGGCCTGTTTGACTCATGGCCCCAAAGGTCTGTGAGAAATCTGACAGAAATTAGCAACTGGCGTGTTATAACGCTTGTTTTGAGACCTCCTCGATCCAAACAACCTGTAGAACCACTGCTGTCAATCAAACCATCTGTTAAATGATCGAGAAGATGTGAAAGACCAACGTTTGTGAACTAGTCCTAGGATTTTCACTCTTATCTGGAAAAAAAACACTAAACCATCCAGGTATTTAAAACATTCCACATGTTCGCCATTCGATCAACAGCCTTATAGAGGTCATATGACTACTAGATGAAATGTGTTACACCTGCCAATCTGGAGAAAACACTGCAGCGCAATTCTCAAGACTCTCTTGGTCAATAATTGGGAATCTATAAGGAGGTCCTTCAGGAAAGGGGCTCAAAAGCCTATAAAGCCTAAATGAAGACTCACAACTTGGTGATTTTAAACAAGCGTGCAAAGTTTTAGGAAGACTGGAGCACTGCTGGCGCTATGGGAAATCACCTGGATTTGCTAAAATGCTTTTTCAATAATTGATTTAGGGGGCTATTCAGGTTTTCCTTATGTGCTTACATACCTAAACAGCTTGAACTCATTCAAACAGCGCACCACTTCTGTTACGTAACGCTCTCTCTGCCAGCTTGAAAATGGAAAAAATGCATTTTTCATCAGTGTTGACATTTGAATATGAGCACACATAATAGTTGATTTTGGAAGGGCTCGAGAGAGACGGCAGATAAACTGTTTGTTATCGTTTGCATCGCCAACATTTTTTCCCAGCAGCCTCTGGCCTATAGTGTTTGTTAATGTAGGTGTTTTTCTGTGGACTTATGTAACGGCAATAAAATCTTATTAGCGTTGCTTTTTATAAACACATCTGCAGGGAGGAGCAGTGCAGACTCCATCTGATATCGCGGCTTGTTTTGGAGCGTTTCGGGAATGTTTGGGAAACACTCCGGGTTTGTTCCGGTTTGAGTAATTAGTGGTCAGACTGGGAGTATTTTTGGTATCTTCAGGAGTTTTTTTGGAATTCTGGAGAAGTAACTAGTTTCTGAGGAGGTCTTCACCATCGTTAGGAGGTCAGAGGTCATGTTTGTGTCTGTCTGGATGCAGATAATCCATCTGTTTCCTGTCCTGGTGCTTCGGTGATTGACAGATGACTCCTGCGGCGTCCCAGCATCCTTTGCTCTGCGGGAGGCCAGCTGAAGTGACCAATCACGGCTCAGCAGACTCTCAGCTGAAGGTCGTTCAGGGATGGAGGAGATGGATAGTGTATATTTTAGTGAATGTGTTCCAGAACATTTTGTGCAGGGTTTGGACGCCTGTGGGCGGTTTGAGAGTAGAATTGTGCTGTCGTAATTTTTTGGGCCGCCTGAGAAGCTTGCTGCTTCATGTCGATGTATTTGTTAATGAGGGAAGGTGGTTGGGTGGAAATGTATTAGAAAGACTTTTTCTGTATTTAAATAATAAGGGCTAATAATGTTTCGTTTACATCACCGGTGCCAAAACTAGCACAACTAAAGTAAAGCAGGTAAAACCTGGTAGGAATAGGAAACATATATATGTTTATTTAAGCAACCATAAATTAGGTTTGGTGCAAGAAAAATTATATTCATAAAAATAGCGACTTACTATACGTATTACATTTTAAAGGTCCTAAGCAATTTCTTATTTTTTTTAAGACACTTATAATTCATCTTTTCTTTTTTTAAGAAATGTAAGTTTAAGTTATGATGCTGAAAATACAGCTGAACATCGCAGAAATAAATGACACTTTAACCGATATTTAGTTTTAAACTGGCATACTATTTCACAATTGTACAGTTTTTACCGTATTTTTGATTAAATAAATTGAGCCTTGTTGAGCAGAAGAGACTTATTTTAAAAACAGTACAAAATCTTTCAGACCCCAAATTTTTTAACACGTGAACATCCACCACAAAAAAAGCCACAAAATTCTTTATTTAATCTTATTTTTGGTTGATTTTGTGAGTCGTTTAGCATCACATATTCTCAAATCTGTTGACACCGTGTCAAACTTACACCTTGGCAGGAGTTCAGATCACCTACTTACAGCGTGTCATCACCTGTCTGACTCCGCCCACGTGTGTGCGTCTGTCTGTCTGGGAGCCGGTGGGTGGAGTCACCTGGAAAGGTGTTCAGTCAGTGAATGAGTCAGAGCGGATGCTCACATCTGTTTCTGGAGTCCTGTTTTCCTCTTCCTGGTGTTCACATCAGTATTTACAGACATCTGCATTACCTGTACACACTACAATATACACTACCAATACAAATACGGGGTCCTTTTTAAAGAAATGAATACCTTTATTTAACAATTCGTTAAATTAATCAAACTTGACAGAAAATACATTTATAGTGGTATTTCAAATAAATATTGTTCTTTTGAACTTTCTGTCTGAAAAATTAAATCTATGAACGTTTCCACATAAATATGAAGCAGCACAACTATTTTCAACATGGCTAAAATTCAATTTGATTCAATTCAAATTTTAATCGCAGCAATAAATTACAGTTTAACATATAATCACATTGAAAACAGCAATTTGTTATCGAAATAATTTTTCTATGTATTTGCTGTATTTTTAATCAAATGCAGGCTTGGGAAACAGAAGAGAAATCCTGAACCTTTTAACAGTAGAGTATGCATATTAATGCTGTTTATGGTATGAATGTATGAAAATTATTACATTATTGTGAGAAGGAAAAACTTATTTTCAAATAGATATTTACTGCATTAGGCGTTTGTTTACATCAAATGATGTGCGTTGATGAATCAGATGTTGCTTGATTTAATTGCAAAATGATCGTGGTTATATGTGATTATTCAGCGTGTCGTAGAGCAGGTTTTTAGTGTACAGTATTTGAAGTATCTGCACCTGCAGGCCACATTAAGAGTAGATTTCAAACACAAAGCCCTCTGGTGCCACGGATGCGCTTCTTTCTGTTGTGCAGCGCACCGCTGTGTGTCTGAATGTGTGTGTCGTGATTCTCACCTGTGCGGCAGGTGTGTGTGTGTGATATTCCTAATCCTTTTCCTGCCTTTTATCTTCCTCAAACGCTGCTGTCTGGACTCGTCTGAAACACGTCAGCTGTGTGACTGAAACACTGACCGAGTTAGCCTTTCGTTCATTTGTTAACGCAGCAAGAATTTACTCATTAGTTATTTATTTACACGCTTGAGTGTGTGTGTGTTTGCTGGAAAGAGCATATTTTTGTGATTCTGAGTGTAATGACTCTTGTTTCTCCCTGATGACGCTCTGCTTAATTGAAAGTGAAAGTGAGAGTTTGAGTGTGACACAAATGCATGTGGAAACTTGTCGAGTTTGGTGACAGAAATACACGCTGTGATATATTTGCATGCAAACCTGCTTTTGCTTGCATCCTGTTTTTTTTTCCAATAGAAGAAGGTTTTGTGTAGATTGTAACTGAACAAGCTTTTTGATGAAAGAATCTGCGTTTGCCATATTCCAATCATTATTTATTTGGATTATTTTATTCCATTTTTATTTACATTTTTTGTATACTGCTCGAAAAGGATTCTAAATGAATGGACAATTACTTTATGAATAATTCATGAACGTTTTTTTTTTTTTTTTTGAGTTGAATATTGATGACTGGGGGTGATTCGGTTCACTTAGCCAGTCTAAATGAGAGACTGCTCATTAGTTTGAATGGATTTCTTCAGTGTCTGTTTCAGTGTGTTTTTAATTTGTGTGTGTGTGTGTGTGGTTCTCTCAGGCGCAGGGTGAGGGTGTCGTTCGTGTCTGTCTGAAGGAGAGGGGTCAAGACGTGCTGGTTCTCCAGAGAGTCCCGTCAGATCCAGCATCTCCACAAACAGCCGGAGTCAAAGACGAGGACGGCGATAAGAGGTGAGACCACGCCCCTTTATATAGCTCCTCCCGTTTAAGGAACAAAAGCTAAATAATCTTATTTTACAAAATTATAATAATTTAGATTTTATTTTACATTTTTAAAATATTTTGGCTGAAAACAAGACAAAAAATCCAAGCTAGAAAAACATTTTTTGTTAAAGTTGCTTTATTGGCATGACCTCTGTGTTACAGTCTTGCCAAAGTATTGTAATAATATAGAATACAGAATATAATTACACCACCAAAGCAACAGAGGAGACAATAAATGAGTAATAATTGTGAGTAAATAAATATACACTCCCCTCCAAAAGTATTGGGACAGTGAGGCCTATTCCTTTATGTTTGCTGTAGACTGAAAACATGAGGGTTTGACGACAAAAGATGATTATGAGATCGAGAGCTTCTGTTTCCAGGTATTTTCATCTGAATCTGATAAACAACTAAGAGGATAACACCTTTGGATTGAACCCACCATGTTACCAAAAATCCTGGAACATGTGCCTGACGTGTCGTGCTATTATATTGATTATTCAAACAATAAATGAGCGTCTGCGCTCAGTTTCAGATTTGTGCAGTCTGCATGTGTAGTTGTTATAGAGTAACCTACATGATAACCAGAGAGAACAAGCAATTGTGAAGCTGAGAGTCAGAGGAAAATCAATCAGAGTCATTGCACACACATTGGTCATAGACTACAAGCATTTGAAACATCCTGAAGAAGAAAGAAACCACTAACTAACAGACCGAGGAAAACATCAGCAGCTGAGGACAGCACCTTAAACAACTGTTAGAGACAAAGTACAGAGTATAGAGGTGACACCAGAAGAATCAAACCACTCATTAGCAAGAAGAAGAGGAGACGAGCCTCAACAGTTCAAGTGATGGATCCCAAACACACAAGCTCATCTGAAACACAGGGGAGGTAATGTCATGGGTTTGCTTCTCTTCTTCTGGGACGGCTCATTAATCTCAACAGAAAATAAACAGAAAGATGCAAACAAAATGATTGGGATATCCTTCATCATGCAGCGAGATAATGAGACAGAGCAACAAGGGACTTCATCAGGGGCAAGAAGTGGAAGGTTTTAGATTGGCCGAGTCAATCCAAGACCAAAGCATTCGGATCAGGTTTCTGTGTTTTCACATCTTGATAGGAAAAACAAACACATGCAAACATTTAGGACTCTGTGTGCAAGTGCCTTAACACTGGAGTCTGATTGGAGGTCAAAATAGTGTTTTTGTTATCATTTTTCACAATTAGAATTAAACTTTAGATTATACTCAATTTCTTAATGAATGTTAGGGCTGTGGGTGGAGTCTGGATTCTCTCTCTCTTTCTCTCTCTCTCGAACACATTCCTGTCGGTTTCTTCCTCATTACAGCTCGAGCAGGAACCGCTGACAGCCTTAAACTTGTGTGTGCATGACTTCTTGGTTGGTGTGTGTTTGTGTTGCTGCTTCGGCCGTGTTCTTCAGACTGATGCGAGTTTGTCCAGGAGCTCAGGGGGAGTGTATCTCCTTCAGCCCGGGATCAGACCCCCGCTCTGGGCATGACGCAGCACGCAGACGCCTGTAATGGACCGACAGACCTTCCTCAAACTCAGACCCGTCACGCTGGTGCAGGCTGAGGAGGATGACTGTGATGATGAAGAGTGGGAGTACAGCAACAGTCTGGAGGATGAGGATGAAATGCCCACGTTTGACATTCCTCATTTTCGTTACATTGACGATGAGGAGGAGGATGAGGATGGTTATGTTATCCCCAGGCACAGCTGGAGCAACTCCTGCTCGACGTGTTGCTCCTCTGATGAAGAGTACTCATCCGAGTCTTCCTCTTCTCTGTCCCGCAGGTATGTGGTGGTGTCCGGGACGCCCCATAAGATCCTGGAGCACCTGCTGAGCGACCTGCGTCTGGACGAGCAGCAGGGGGCGACGGAGAGCAAAGAGGCGGGTGAGTGACTCCAGATACCGCATTGGCTGAAATGATCAAGTTCTTTTTTATGCCAAAAATCATTAGATATTAATTTATTAATTAATTAAAGATGATATTCCATGAAGGTGTTTTGTAAATGTCCTACTATAAACATATCAAAACTTAATTTTGGATTAGTAATATGCAATGTTAAGAACTTTAGTGATTTCCTCAATATTTAGACTTTTTCCTCCCTCAGATTCCAGATTTTCTAATAGTTGTATCTCAGACAGATACTGTTCTCTCCTTACAAACCATACATCAATGGAGAGATTATTTCTTTAACTTTTATAAAAAGTATGAATCTTAAATTGACCATTATGACTGGTTTTGTGCATCAAGGCCACATTTTACCCCAAAGACATGAAGCACTTCACTGTGAAACTAGCAGATAATAATGCATTTTAATTTGTCAGAAGTTGATTAGTTAGATATGATATTGTAAATAATGTAGGCTGAGGCAAGATGTACTAATTAAATGATATTACGTATTAAATTAAATATGATTACTAATAATATAAAAATGTATCATGTAAGAACTATTCTCTTTCTTTTTTTATTTCAACATAATATTATAAATGTACATACATCAAATAATTACAATAATTACAGTTACATTAATTGTATATTTAATTCATATTTCTGTCAATTTAATGCATACTTAATCTATGTAATATTTAATTGTAATTATTAACTTGCTGATTTATATACAAGTAAAAATAATGCAATGAAAGCAATACTTTACTAATATTTTATATTACACTAATTCATATATTAAACAGTAGTTTTTTTGTTATTAAATGTGTACATTAAAATATAAAGTAAGTCATTTATTACTATATCAGCACAACTGAAAATGATTAAGTGAATATAATTATCCAATCATATATGCTATGAAATAATATAATAAAGGCTAACAGTTTAAAACTTTGTTTGAAAAGCCTGGATTTTGTTTCAAATAACCCCTCTAAATGTTTTATTTTTAACCTAAACTAGTTTAGCTGAATAACATTCACTTCTAGTTGAATGCAGTAGCATCAGAACTAATAGAGAAGCATGACTCGAGCGGTTTTCTGTGATGTCTGCGGTCAGTGATCAGGTGAATACACACATTCCTGCTGTCAGTGCGTTCAGTGTGTGGCGTGTCAGAGCAACTCCATCCACAAAAGTACGGCAGGAATGCTTTGTGTTTCTTTTTCCTACTGTTTGTGTGGAGTTTGTGCCTCCAGGTGTCCTGACACACAATGACTTCTGAGGATGCTTTTGAAGTCGTGCATGCAAAAAACCTTTTGGTTATTTTTTTTTCATTTGTGCAATATCATAAATATTCATGAGTGTGTCAAAAGAATGTGTGTTTCGATTCTGAGGGGGTTTAATCAATGCAATGCAATATCTAATTCAACATGCAATGCCTCTATAGTTCAATGCAATATAGTTCATGTTGATGTGAGATGAGACAAAAACACAGAACAGCCAGCAGATGATGAGCTGCATGCGTGTTTGTGCATGTGTGTGTTTAATATATGAGTGTAATTCAGTGACCCTTGTGTTTTGTGTAACACACCCATAGGCCATAAATTAGCCCTGCAGTGCAGTGCATCCTGGGTAATTACCGGTGTGTTGGCAGCTGTGTTTAGCATTAAAAGGAGAGGAAGACTTATAGCGTTTTGTTAAAGACGTGTGTTTTTGAGGTTGTTCTCATTAGACCCTCCCACAGAGTGCTGATATGACACGATAGTTTTTAACCGTGAGTCAGTGTTAGTTTTCAGACGTGGTGAGAATTGTTCAGAGACTCTCTATTGTGAGAGAAAGCGTCCCGTGAGACTGTTTCTCAGTGGGAGAAGCCCAGGGTATTTTTAGAAGAAAGAGGTGTGAATTAAATCATTACGACTTCCAATGAGGCTGGCTTTAGCTTCTGTAGGAGCTGCACACAAAAACCTCACAAAACAGATCGTTAACAGTCAATTAAATGCATTTTAAATTGTTTTGCGAACCTCTTTAAAGTCTTATTGCATCATTTTTTAGGATTTTGTACACAAAATCTAAAACTTAAAAATTGTTTGATTTATATTATTGCATTTGTATACTTACTTACATTTTATTATTGTTGAATATATATATATATGACTATTTACTTTATTTTGAAGAGTATTGCAAAATTTCTACCATAGTTTACATGATATAAAAAAAATGTGCTATATGTACACACACTCAGCAGCAGGTGAAGGTTGTGTGTTTTGTTCGCACGGGCACCACTGATAAAAATGTAAATGAATATTTTTCAGCAGACACAGAGAAGACAAACAGAGAGGAAGAAGAGGCAGGGATACTGCACCCAATTCTACTCACAAAAACCGAACAAATACTTTGAAATATATCACCTGATCAATGTGTTGAGGTGTGGCAAGCGTAGTATAACCAGAATAATTGACTCCAGGCTGTTGAATTATTAGAAAAATAATGCACACCTGAAGTGTAACATGCATTAGGTTTCTAATAATTCAACGGCCCTGAGTCAATTATTCTTACATATTTACAAATAACTGAGTACTTTCTCTCTTTCTAACATTTTTATATGTGTATCATTTTTATAATTACATTTTTTATGGAATGTCTTGGTGTGAAATGTTTCACTAAAGCCAGCTGATGAACCATATAATGTTTTGCTAAAGACGTTTAGGAGCTGATTTGCATATTCATATGCGTTAGGAGGCAGTTTGATTTTGCCCAGATGTTCAGGTCTTTGTTATTTCAGATTTATTGTCTGTCAGGTGAAAATCTGTTTAGTTTGGTGTAGCATCTGGACTCTTCCTCAGTTCTGTTATATAACATGTTTAGTTCTTGTCATCAGGAGTATGAGCACTGATCAAACCACCACTAATGAACCCGCTCTCGTTAAGCATGCTTTGCAGGAGAGAACAGTTTCTGATGAATTATGTGTTTGTGTGTTCATGTCTGCTGATGGTTTCTTGCAGAAATGCTTCTGGATGACTTCCTCCTGACGTATCTGGTGTTCATGTCCACCAGTGAGCTCTGCCAGGCCTTGCTCGGACAATATCCTTCAGATCAGACCTCCAGAGGCTTCTCACACAAACCTGTGTGTGTGTGTGTGTGTGTGTGTGTATGTGTGTTTGAGTCACAACTAAAGGCAGCCAAATTTACCTTCAATAACACAACAACGTTTTCCAATTACAATCTGTTGTGTATAAAAAATAATAACGATGTGTGCTTTAAAATACAAAAAATGTTTTTCATTTGTGACCTTTGTAAGCAAATATGCAGATAAGCAGATATAACAAATACTGGTTTTAATACTAATATTTATTATATTTTAAATGAGATGAATCTGTTTTTATATGTGATTAATATATCATATATATATATATATATATATGCATACTATTATATTGGATATAATAAATGTTTTTATTTGTAGTAAATTCTTTAATTATATATAAAATATATTAACAAAATAAAAAAACTAATCTTTCTTTCTATATATGTAGCAAATGAAAGCTGAAAAAAACTAATATTTATTATAATTTAACAAATATAATAAATATTATATTAGATATAGTATATGGTTTATTTTTAATAAATTATATAATTGTATGTTGTTTTATATTATTTAAAAATGATATATATATATATATATATATATATATATATAGAGAGAGAGAGAGAGAGAGAGAGAGAGAGAGAATTGAAGCTGAAAAAGTAAACACATTTTCAACATGTACTATTTCCTGCACATTTGTATTTAAATAAATATAATAAAATTTTATGCACTAAAAAATATTAATCATATGTTCAAATGAGGTTGAGAAAAAAAGCTATATTTATCATTAGTGACCTAGAAAGTGCAGGATTTTAATGCATTCACAAATAAATGGCAAAATATAATATTAATATATTAGATATAATGTTTTTATTTAATAAATGTTTTTATTATTATTATAGGGTTGTCAGATTTGACCATTTATAACAGTGTTTCACACAATATAATTAATTATTAAAAAATGATTACAGTGAATTATATTTTGTTCATATTTTTGCATTCCCTAAATATTTGTAATATTTTTAATGGATAGCAACAGCTGTGTTTGTCGTGGGTTGAATGTATTTTCTCTGTTGATCTGGTTGTTGGTCTTTAACCTGATCTCACCTACTGTACGAAGCGCTGCCGAGGGAAGGAGGAGGGGAAGGAGGCTCTCTTCAGGAAGAGGAAGGTACTGCACCTTGTGTCTCAGTGGAGCACGCTCTACAAGGACTTCCTGCGAGAGGAGGACAACGTCAAGCTCTTCATGAAGGTCAGGACATATTTAGACAAGTTGTTGTTAATAGCCAGAATTGGACCTTTAAAAAAAGTGTGACCTAATCTTTTTGACCTAATAAGTTTATAAGTTATTATATTTAGTTAAATTATAATTAATGTTTATGAATTAATATAATATTTTGAAATAGTTTTATTCAATACTTTCAGTGAAATTTCTGTAAAGAATTTACACAGAATTATATATATTTACACATTTAATGTTTGTATAATATTTAAAAAAATTTAATATTTTTACTAATACTATTCTAAATAATTATTTTTGTATTATTACAATGTATTATTTTAATTCAGGACTATTTTTTTTCAGTCAAATATAAAAATATATTATATTTGTATATTAGTTTTTGAAAAACATTTTGTAACTTTTTTGTTTCAAGACAATTTTTACTGGTGTTTTACATAATATTTATTTGAAATATAAAATAACATATTATATTTATAATTAATTTTTTTAACCATATTTATTGAAGACTGTCAATATTTTACACAATATTTACTTAAAATGTGTATATATATATATATTTTTTTTTTTTTTTTTTTTTAATTTACATTTGTATATTTTCAAAATAGTAAGAATCTACCACAGTTATGTAGCCCCACCCACAGTGGAATCTCATTGGTCCAGAATCCTGCTCCACATGGGACGTGTTCTGATTGGCTGTGACTGTGTTAAACTCGCTGGCTCATGGTTTTCCTCAGGGCTCGTCTCATGTCACGACTGGTTTTGGTGCTGCTTTAATGGTTTCCTCTGGTCTTCTCTCTTCACACTATACTAAACACTGTGTGGGGTAGTTGCGTGGAGGTATTCATGATGTTAATATAGATGTTTTTGCGCATGTCGATGTTTCACAGATTTCAGTCTGTCATCTTCACCAGATCACACACACACACACATCACAAATGCACATCTTGTTCCTACCTGCCTTTGTCCCACCCACACACACACACACACACTCGTGCAGTGTTTCCATGACGACCGTCGTGACATTGCAGTGACGAGGCTGTTTCACGGTCGCCTGTATAGATCATTAAATGCAGCGTTTCCCAGGTGATGGTTGCTTGGTAACAGGCAGGATTGGGGGGTCAGAGAGTGTGTTCAATTAAACACACAACACACAAACATTCAGATTCCATCAAACACTACAGCGCCCCTGAGAACTGTGTGTGTGTTTCAGTGAGTGTGTGTAGTCGCTGTTTTACAGCGCTGAGACAGTGAAGGACACTGTACATTTGTGTACTGACAGTGTCCAGCATGCATTAAGGGAATGTACACTATTATAAGGTACATCGCCATTGCATGCTGGGTAATAAATTGCCTCTTGACTGCCCAGTGTGCTTGCAAGGTCAAACCTCACACAGTCTCTCAGACACACATTCAGTCGACCTCCAACTGTGTTTTCATTCAGAAATCTGCCTTTATAGAGAGAAGGATGGAGGAGTTTTATTAATTAGCTGTTTTTAAAAATTAAAATAAAATGTATTATGCACACACAAAAAACAAACAAACAAGGTTTCATTAATCTTGACTCTGATTCAGTGAAGAATCGGACTGATTGATTCAAACTGGCAGTGTTTTTATGGTTAAAAAAATACTTTCTTGAATTGAAATATCATTAAAAAATAAGTTAAATAAAAAAAGTTAAATTAAATTAATTATTTTGAGCGAAATGAATGAATAAATTTGGTCAAAAGCTTAAATTTTAAAATTAGAAATATTTCCTTGCCAACTTGCTGAAATATATTTAAGTTGAAGACAAATAAAGAAAACACAAAGTTACACAGAAATATAATCAAATCAAATCAGGTGTTGATTCGGTGGTGAGTTCAGTCAGTGAATAATTAATAAAATAATAAAATTGAACTAAAATCATCTGTATTAAATGAAATACTAAAACAAACAAAAAACTGAGAAATGTTGCCTAAGAAACTTTAATCTAAAGTACTAAACTTACTGAAATAAAATAACATGAATATATACAACCCTAATAAACTAAATAAAATTACAATAGCACATAACAAAATGACTATAAATAAATCAATGTAAACTGCTGAGTCTTTTATCATATTAGCTGTTGATTGATCTGATTGAGGGAGTTATTTATGATCACAGCTTTCAAACTGATTGTTTTACTCCACTATGACAGGAGGGGATTCTGCCGTCAAAGTTTAGCTTGTGACATATTCATCTAACTGTGAAAAGCTATTGATTCCAATAATTGTGAAATGCCTAATATCCACAGGCCGATCAAGCATTATTATGCAAATGCATCTTCTTCTGTGCAGACGTTATATCGATACGTGCTGGAAGACGTTTATGAGTTCCCCACTCTGGAGAAAGACCTCAAGGAGTTCCAGAAACTTCTGCGACGGAGACAGTGAGTCATATTTTCATTTTAAATAATGAGCTGTTTTAGTCATTTTAAGTGTTGACTTCCTCAAAAGTCGGTATTCTGTATCTGACGAGTAAAACGAATCAAACGTACACAGGAAAGCAGATGAGCTCCTTACGAGCTGTCGTCTGATCAGCTTAGTGTGGAAAGGTTCCAGTTGGGCCCCAGAGCTGCTCTCATCTGTAGGGTTTGGCAGACAGATGCTCGTTATCCTGCTCAATGAGCTGACACACTCCGAGGTGTAATTACTGCTGCGAGGGGCGGAGACTCACTGAGCTCACGGCCACCTGAAGAGATCTGATTGGCTCACCAAGTATCCCCGGGGCTGATGGGTAATGGGGTGTGAGCGTATGTAAGATGAATAAAAGAGAGTGTGTGTGTGTAATCACTGCTGATGTCAACAGACTCATCACATCAGATATTTCTCCAGACATCAGTGAGACCCCAACAATCTTGTGTGCGTTTCCTCTGTGCTCAGATTTGAATTGAAAACCCAGAGATTAACTCAAACCTTGTTTCCACCAATGAATAAGTAATAAAAATAAGTTATTGCAACTTTATATCTCACAGTTCTGTCTTTATATCACGGAATTCTGACATATGTTACACCCGGCTCAAAGATGTAACATAAAGGGAGACGACACGGCAGAATAAATTAAACATAATATTTATTACAAC
>JAUMHI010000064.1:18457104-18486322 GCA_032359435.1 Enteromius unitaeniatus
CTAAAAAGATGTGTCTTTAATCTAGATTTAAACAGAGAGAGTGTGTCTGAACCCCGAACGTTATCAGGAAGGCTGTTTGAGAGTTTGGAGCCAAATGTGAAAAAGCTCTACCTCCTTTAGTGGACTTTGCTTTCCTTGGTACTACAATCCTTAGAATTAGTGAAATAAATCAACAAATCAAGATCAAGATATTCTAACTATATGACCAGCACCTGTATATTTAGTCTTTGAGGCAATGTAAGTTTATATAAAAATATTGTTAAAGAAACGTTAATGTGCAAAGAATCACATAAAAACACAAAATGCTTTTTGTTTCTTTCTTTGTTTATCTGTATTATTATTTTTTTTTCTGTCACAAACTTAACAAACAACAACAAAGAACTAAATTAAATACTTTTCCATTCTCTGCTTTCTTTTACCCATGCTTTTCCAGAACTGTGGCTTCATTTATAAACTGTTATCATCATTTCTCAGATATGCGTACGTCCGATTCATGGAATGAACATGGAAACAGATGACACGCATCCGCTTATCTTTCAGATGTGAATTCTACGAATCGAAAATGATCTTGAACTTGCACAAATAAATGGTTTCAGCTCTCTGTCTTGTAAATGACTCCTAATTAATGTCATTACCATATAAAACATCACCAATTATCATCATTTATAACAGCGAGCTGCAAGAACCGCTCATGTTTTCAAAAACCTGCAATGCTCAGAAAAAAAGTATGTGCGTCTTCTCCGACACGAGTGTGACACAAAGCACTTTTCCGCATCAAAGACGTTTTTTTAGAAAGATGAGTGTTGCCGTGGATTTAAGCGAAGCACTCTTTAAGATCAAATCTGAGCATACACATGCTTTATAAATCAGGCCCCTGGAAAGTACTTCAATTCCAGATTTTTCCATTTAACTCATGGCTGGATCCAGACCGAAGCTTGTGTAATTACCACGGGATGTTCGTCCTGTGGCAGAAAGAGAGATCTTTCTTGTAAAAATATCTTGATTTAAGAATTTTTTGATATTTTGCTAAAAATATATATTTTTGCATCACAATGTGAGAGGACAAAGGAATTTACAATTTCCATGACTGAAATGTAACATGGGGTGCAATCTTGTGATATTTCTAAGGTTTTAAGGCACAAGGATCTCGAAGGATGGTTCAAAGGCGACAAATAAAAGTTAAAGTCCTAAGACCGAACCCTGAGGGACACCGAGCTAATCTCAGACTTATCTCATAGAAACAAACTTGGAAGATATTGTACCTTGAGATCTAGAAAGAGATACTTATTAAAATCAATTATGAGTAGAAATATTAGAGCATTAATAATTCCTCTTGTGTGTTCTGGGAAAGAAACTAAACCAGTTTTAAGGTCACATGTGAAGGAGAATACTAAACTCTGAAATGCAGACTTAACATAGTGCATATACGTTGTGCATACAAATATGGATTGTGTGAATGGAAATAAATGGGGAAGAAAGATGTGGTTGTTTATGTGTACTGTAGCCATTACATGAGTATTTACAGGTAGTGTTTTGTTAGCTTTATCTGATAAAACCACAACTGATGATGCATATACTGAGAAAACAACACATGATTTCACAGCCTCAGCCGGAAAAGCAGTAGGTAGAAGCTACTTAAAGGAAATGAACAACAGTGTGGTTTAAGGCTTTGTACTTTGTGCAACAACCTGACAAGACATGGAAAAACATATTCTCTTCTGTGTACTTTGTTTTGGAAATTTGCAAATCACATCCAGTGGTAATTATTTTAATATTTATACTTATTTTAAACATATGCGTTTATCATTTAAAATGATCAATGTCTCTTCAGAGGTGTCAGTAGTCAATCTGCTAAGTGTTGGGATGGAAGAAAGCATCAGTCTGAACTGCAGCATGAGAAACCGATATGAAGTCGCCTGGTATCACCTCCAAGCTAAACGACTCAGTCTGATGATTTCTGCACAGACAGACATTACTGGGAGACGATTCCTGGTCACCTACAATCAGAATCAGACTCGTCTGAATATTACAGCAGACACATGGATTACCAGAACCACGCTGGTTATCTCTGGAGTAACAGAGTCAGATTCTGGTCTATATTTCTGTGGAACAAAGTCTAACTCCACAGAGATGCACTTCGACAAACCCTTCAGACTAGAGGTCAAGGGTCGATGTGCTGCGCATCAGTGTACTGGTAAAAGATTTCAGATTGATTTTTATTTACACCCTCACTGAGTTGTTAGTTAAGGGAGGAATATAATATAGGTTAAGCCAAGAGAGTAAATTGTCAGACCACAAGCATACACTAAAGTTGGTAATCTGATTATTAATTTTATTTTCATTAAGACTAAGGTACTGTTTGAATGGTCTAATATGAATCTAAAGCGGAAGTCTGATTACCGTGGCTTACTACTAGTTGGTCAAACTAGTTCTTAAGAGACAGTCTTAACATACTTGTTATGCAGCTGGTCCCACTTCTGATCAGTGTCTGTTTAATCAAGTCGACAATATTGCCAGAAATTAAGCATCCCCAACTAAGCAAGCGTAAAGGTGACAGTGAAGGAACCAAAACTCCATTAATGACAAAAACAGAAAAAAATACTTGAGAGAAACAAGGCTCAACAATCAGTGAAGAATCTACTTATATTTGAATCCCCCCTTGGCAGATATTTGATCTCGAATTAGATTTTTCTAGTAAATGTAGTAAATGTATTTGTTTTGAAAAAAAAAAAAAACGAAATCACTGACGGGGCACTCTTTTTCAGTGCAACATTGAATGCCAAGACTTGAAGAATTTATACTACATTTTAGTTTGTGAAAGGATGAACTAAGACTTAAGATGTGTAGAAACTGTGTAGTTTTGATGACTTTCTGTGTTTGTGAAAAAGTGACATATACATTTCTTTTTGTAACAGAAATGCCAGCAGAAGACACCAACAGCACAGGTAACATGATGAGTGTTATATTGTTGTTTAGTTTATTTTTCATGTGGTAATTGACCTGTACAAACTTGAGTAACTCTCCTGTCTCTCTGTAGATGGGGTGACTCTGACGGTGCATGTGCTGATGTTCGGAGGTATTGGACTGTGTGTGCTTGTGTTTTTTCTAGCTACAGTCGTCGCAGGAACAATCATTCACTTCTACGGTTGGCAGAAAGGATGGAGCGCAGCCAAAAGCTCATCATCTCAACAATCAATTTGTGAAAACAAATCAGCTTAATGATGTGCTTCATTGCTTTACACTGCATAAATGAGCCTGTTTACATGTTATACATGTTATATCTTAAGCCGATTATGGTTTATAAACCGAAAACTTGATCATGTAAACGCGATGATCCATTTTCTTTTATCAGATTAAGATCATAAACGCAATAAGCATAAATGGAACAAGTAGCTTTTTTCCTCTTACTCTTTTTTGTCAGTTTATTGAAGCGATACGTGACAGGAACACATGGTTAGTGTAGGTTTAAGTACATTTGGACGGAGCAAACATCCTGCAGTAAAGAAAGAAATATATCACAAAAGCAGGCTTTTGACAGAAAATTATAATAATGTGTCGTCTCATGCATGTCAGCAGAAGAGGTTCAGTCGCAACGCTGCATTTATGAGAGGATCTGTATGTTTCCTGCTGCATGTTGCAAGATTTTTTTAACATCACGACTGACAAATGTAAGGAATACTCAGAGTCTGATACTGTAATTATTATATTTTGATGTCACTGCAGGGAAATAACCTGATTTATTAATGAAGTCATGTAATGCAGCTCACTTGCATTGTCAGGTTACTGATGTGCATATATACAGGGAAAACTGGTTATTTTAATAAGCTGATATGTGACTAGATCAACTTTCAGTGGAGAAAAGAGGAGATGTGACAATTTTCAGCATTTTTAGCATCAGTGAAAATTGAAAAAAATGTTCTGATCAGATGTGATCTTGCTTGGGGGTTTTAATATTAATATTGATAATGCAGGTAGGGTGTCTACAGTTTTGGATAGCTTTGGTTTAAAATAATTTCTAAATTCTCCTACACATTTACAATGTAATATGAGTAATAATAATGAAAAAAAGGTCATATGCTGCATTTAAAAGGGAATACACTGGGTTGTTGTGAGGTTATCTTCCTTATAATTTCACTATTTCTGATGTGCCTTAAATTAGATAATATCCTGGCTTATGCTTCTTACTTACCCGTATTCAAGCTCAATCTATGTTGCTTTTTGAGTAAATATATATTTTTAAAAAACACTTCAAAGCCTATTGGTGTTCTGCTTGGCTCAGTTTTGGGTCCTCTCTTATTTCTTCTTTATCTTCAACCTCTTGGTAATATTTTTAAGTAGTTTGCTATTCATTTCCACTGCTGTGCTGATGACACCCAGCTTTACCCACCCTCCAAACCCAACACTACTCTTCTTCCATCTGCCCTCTCACATTGTGTAGCTGAGTTTAAAGACTAAACTAAACAGTAGCAAGACTGAAATGATTCTTGTTGGAGTCTAAACGTTCCTCAGTGAACATAAATCATTTTCACACAAACTTTGTGTGCCATTTTTGACAGTATTTTAAAATTTGAAGCATGTATAAACAGTGTCATTCTCTCAGTTTTTCCACATGTGTAGTATTAATCTGCTGTGTCCAGTGCTTCCATGAAGGAGCATAAAAATGATTATTTATGCTTCTGTCATTTTCTGTATTGATAATTGTAATGCTTTTTTATGGTTTGCTTTCAAAGCTTCTCTATAACTTCAATTAGTACAGAATTCAGTTTCATGAATTATAAAATTATTTTGTACTGACTTTTACTCTGCCTTGTATTTTCACAACTTAAGAGGTCTTGAGCCTTCAGCCAAGCAACTCATTTTTTATGCCACTCAGTACCACAGAATGTGCAAAATAGTAAAAATCGTATTGTTTTTTTATCTCACATTAAAGGGGTTTTATGATGAAATTTTCCTTTCTTTTTTGAATGATATAAGCAAAGACTAAAGTCTCAAAACCAAAGACATATTCTTTTATAAAAGTTATGACTTGTCCCCACCCTCCTAAAATAGCTTGTTTTCTACGTCACAGAGTGGGTTTATTTTTAAACACCACCCAAATGTTAAAAAAGCTGCTATTTACTATTAAACGTGAGTTTTGAGCAGTGAAGGTAGTGTTTGCTGTTTGTCATTTCTCTGATCACAAATGATGATATAGTGTTATGTTTACGAGGCCCGATGCAACATAACGGGTAAAAATACATGATAATCAGTAATTATGTTTCCACTGGACGCAACAATGCCTTGTTTTTAATGTGTTTTATTGTTTTTGGTGTCATAGCACCGGGACACAGCATCACATTATGATAAGGCGCTTAATTTGTCCACCACATACTTGATGTATTCGGCCAATCACAGTGCACTGTATAGCTGGCCAATCAGAGCACTTTTTTAGAACAATGAGCTTTGTACAAATCGAGCCGTTTCAGGAGGCAGGATTTTTTAACTATTTATTTACAGTGTCAAATAAGTGATCATTTGAATCAAAACATTTGAATATTTGGTAGAGAAGCTAACAATTGTTAACAAGCTGTTAACAATTCCAGAGGTCAAACTGGTAGGTCTGGAGACTGGCTAGGCCACTCCAAAACGATGTGTTTCTTACACAGCAAAATCCCTGGTGTTAAATGAACACTCCCAAGTGTCTATAGGTGTCTACAGAGTGTTAAAAACACTGAAGCAGTGTTAAAGTTAATGAGATAATGATGAGGTGATTAATTAAGTGATGATTGATCATTATTGAAGACACCTGATGTTAAAAAGCAGAATCATCAAAGAAGAAAATCACTATTTCTGATGTGTTCAGTGTTTACTTTAGTTGGGCTCTTGACCCTTGACTTTTTAACTTTACTGTTGGCTGCTACTCTATAGTGTGGACACATATAGACACTTGAGAGTGTTCATTTAACACCGGGGATTTTACTGTGTATGGAGCCACTCCTTGGTTTTCCTGGCTGTGTGCTTTGGGTTATTGTCTTGTTGGAAGAACCAGCCACGACCCATCTTTAATGCTCTGACTGAGGTTTTTGCCCAATATGTCAGAATACATGGCCCCGTTCATCCTCTCCTTATACAGTGCAGTGGTCCTGTCCCCTGTGCAGAAAAACACCCGCAGAGCATGATGCTTCACTGTAGGTGTGGTATTATTGGGATGATACTCATCATTCTTCTTCCTCCAAACACGGCGAATGGAGTTAAGACCAAAAAGTTCTACTTTGGTTTCATTTGACCACAGGACTTTCTCCCATAACTCCTCTGGATCATCCAGATGGTCCCTGGCATAATTTAAGCAGGGGAACCTTCTGTGCGATGCAAGATTTTAAATCATGATGTCTTATTGATGGTAGCCTTGGAAACGATGGTCCAAGCTCTCTTCACAGCATCGTCCAGCTCCTCCCGTGTAGTTCTGGGCTGATTCTTCACCATTCTTAGCATCATTGAGAGAGATCTTCTGTGGGGCCCCAGTCCGAGGGACATTGACAGTCATAATCAGCCTCTTCCATTTTCCCAAATAAATTGTTAAAAAATCATACAATGTGATTTCCGGATTCTTCTTTTTAGATTCTGTCTCTCACAGTGGAAATGAAAAATTGTAGACCCCTCCATGATTTCTAATTAAGGGAACTTGCAAAATCACAGGGTGATCAAATACTAATTGACCTTACTGTATATATAAGATAAACTTAAAAGAAAGTATAAAAAAGTATACAAAAAAAAGTATTTTTGCTCATAAAGCTTGATTAAAAATGTTAAATGTGTTTGTTAAATTATGATCAAATAAAGAACAGTACAGTTAAGAAATTACATGCGTTGTGAATTATTATTTTTTTTTTTATTATAAGTAGCTATTCGCAGTGCTCAACAACTTTAAACACAATGGCATGCAATGTTGTCAGATCTGTTCTCTCAAACAAAAAATTGTTTCAAGTCAGTGATGTTATACAACAAACATCCATCATTTACTGACTGATTACAATAAGATCATGAAACTAAAACCACAGAAACAAACTGAATGTCACTGACAGTAGGAGAGAATTACTCATACAATTTATTATTTTTTTTGCTTTGGAACAAAAGTTGAATACTTTAGACTTTAGTGTCTCTGGTGTAATAACATAGATTCGATATATTTGAAACTCTTGGTGGTGGTTGCTGTGTTAGTTTTGCATTAGTCACGTGACACTTGTGTGACACTTTCAGTTTTGTTTCTATTTAAGTGTGAGTTTACAAACAGTAAGTGACATTTGAAGATAAGACTCTAACAAAACCATGTAAGTTTTCATGCTTCTTCATAGGCTATAATGTTCTCATATATATATATTTATAGAAATATGAAGCTTAAATATAAAGTAGTTTTTGTGTTCTATACCAGTTTTTTTTTTTTTTTTTTGCTCACTGAAAAACTTGAATATGATGTTTTTTATTAGTGCACTGTAAAACAATCCTGTTGGTGTCACTTATATAGCACCTTTCCAGTGCTCAAAAACTACAGGAAGCATCCTTGATGTCTTAAAAAAAGAAACTTCCAGTATTATCTTATCTGAACATTAATTATTAACACAAATAATTATTTTCTTTGATGGATCAATTTATGTTTTGTTGGCTTAATTTCATAACATTATGACATTTCCACAGAGTTTAATATATTTATTTAAACTTAATATATTAAATAACTTAAATTAGGTTTATTAATACTAAATACTATTAAATACTAAATAGTAAGATCCATCTTAATTAACTGAGAACACATCAATTTCATTTGAAGTATTCTGTGTTTTGTTGTTGGGACCAGTGCTAGTCAAAGTGATGTTTAAGAGTTTCGTGTTTATTGATGTTGGACATTTAAAAGAGTCATGATGTGTGTGGTTATAGTGCTGTGAACGTTGTACCTTAATTTGTTTGCTTATTTTAAATAATTATTTTACATAACATTGTTTTTTTTAAATCATTTTTATTCATTATTATTATATTTTTTGTTGTTGTTAATTAATATCAACAGCCAGCATAGAATTCATGTTAATGCAGCTCTTTTAGCGAGCAAATGTAACAATAACAACTGACATGTAATGAAAACAGTTATTATTATTTAAGGAAAGCTACTGTCAGCCTTCCAACTGGTCCAAATGAGGTCTCTAGCCCAAAAAAGTTTCCAAAAATGAAAGTGCTTGTAGAAAGTCTGCTGACTCTCAAACATCTAGAACTCACTGGCAAGAAAATATATATTGTACAAGCGAGTAAAACAAGGCTTCATTCCTGCGGACTAACTCATTCAAGTATCCACCCTCATTATAATGACAAGCTCCTGTAACCACAGACACATCAGCATAACATTCTTTCAATGCTAAAAACTTTTATCATGCTTGGATCAAGGTGTAACACATTCAGATGAAATGAAAGTTATTAGTCTCAGGAAGGCATCTTGTATCAGTCTCATAAAGCAGCTCATCTGTGTTCTCCACAGGTTCTATCTCATCTATATTCTACCACTCTTGTGCCTTTTCCAAACCAGCGGTCAGTATACAGTCATTTTTGTTCACAAATTATAAACATTCTTGGTTTTGACTTTGTTTGACATTCATATTATGTCATCACATACATTATTTGTGACCCTGGAAAAAAAACACAAAACCTTACTCTATGTTGCATAGGAATGTGTAAAGCAATAGCTCACAATACATTGTATGTGTCAAACTGATCTTCTTTTTCTTCCTTTATGCCAGAAATATTATTAGAATACTAAGTTAGGCTTATGTTCTAAAAATACATTTTGTACATTTCCTACTGTAAATATATCAAAACTGGATATGAATTGTTAAGAACTTAATTTGGACAACTTTAAAGGTGATTTTTTTCAATATTTAGATTTTTTTGGCACCCTCAGCTGTATCCAATCCTAACAAACCACACATTAATGGAAATTATTATATATTCAGCTTTTTTAGATAAATAAATCATAAAACATTGACCCTTATGTCTGGTTTTGTGGTCCAGGGTCATATTGATTTATTCAGGAACTCAATACACTTGTACATCTGCCACAGCTATTGCTAATATTGTTGGCTCAGATAATTACAGGGGATTGAGAAAAAGACTGCACATAGTTTTCAGTACCGAGTGCATATTATACTGCCTTTTTTTGCAGCACTCCCCCCTACACCTAAGGTAGGAATAAAAGGAGGCAATGTCACACTGCCATGTCAGTATGCTGGCAGTATTCTTGATATTGATTTAAGTCGGGAAGAAAACATCCCTGTCTGTCAGACTGAAGAGTGCAGTGGAAAAGTGTTTAAAGAAGGAGCCTGTGACGTGGTCATCAAGGATCTGAGCTTCAGCGATGCTGGAAAGTACACTTTGAGAGTCTATTGTCACAAGGATCAGGCAGAGCAAACAAGGACGTACCAACTTTGTGTGGATGGTAAAGTCCAAACTGTGTTCTTTGGTTTTTCTTCAGTAATTGCATTAATGTTCCTGAATGAATTTGGGTTTTCCTATAGTTCATTTTAAATGATTATATTTGTCCCTCAAGGCCTACATATTTGCTTATGGCTTTGACTGACTGCAATCATCAGTTTTTTCTGTTTCTGCTCAGATGAGATATCAGTGAAAATCGGTGAGGAGCTGAAGTTGGATGTTCTGCTGCCAAACGCTGATAAAGTACAGCATCAGAGAAGAAGAAGCACAGGGTGGATGGAGGACTGGAGCAGAACTGATGGAGTTCAGAACGAACGCTTCACCATCAGAGATAGAAACCTGGTCATTAATAAGTTTAAACCCAGAGATGCAGGATCATACAGAGTTCTGGACCCTGATGGAGAAATCTTAATAACAGTGAAAGTCAGAGGTGAGAGAAGCTGTGTTTAAATGCACTTGTACTGCTGAGGTTTACGGTCACAATGTGAATGAATGCTAAACTTTTAATATCCTCTACAGCTGAAATACGGGAATGACAAGAACTGATGACATAAGACAACCTAAACAACGAACGCCATTGAGTATTTTACCAATGCTCAAAAAAGAAATACATATATGTGCTCTCTCCCCAGCTTCCACCCTTCTGCCTTTAAACGTCAGACTTTCCCTGTTAAAACCTGCCTGTTTTTGGTGGATCTAGCACCAGTTCACTTTTGGTTCAACATTACTGTCCCAAAATATATTCTTTACCTGTAAACCTAACCCTACCCAACATTTATGCCTAAAATCAGGCATAACAGGCATTAACAAGGGTGTAGAAGCCCCTAAGCCTGATCATAAACCTAAAACAGATATTTCCAGAAAAATTATCCCTCAATTCTGATTGGTTGATTGGAATGAATTCACAGTCACGTTAAGGTGTTTCAGGGCACAACATTTACATGTATGGGATGCTGTTGTTTTGCACATTGTAATATAATAATTTATTATACTGTACAGCACGTTTTATTTCATGTCTAGGTTTTGGACATTTCACTATAACGTTCTGTACATGTTTGTAAGATGTTTTTATCTTATGTTTATATACTGTACATAATATAATTACACTACACTCAATGTATTGATAACACAGTCAAATTTGATTGTGTTATTAACCTTTTTTGCAATGTATAACTGGCTAGGTTATACTGCAAATGGACATTTCTTACATTATTTTAATGTGCTGCTGTAACAAACTGGTCTTTACAGTTTGTTGCACTGTTTTTCTAGTTATTTACCAGAAATTCATGCATTCACAGAAAACTGCTTACTTCTGTGCTGCAAAGTAAGGTGAATAAAACCTAGAAGTGGTACTAAACCCGGCATTACCCCTACTATTACAGTAGGGTCGTGCTACATGTGTTAAAGTACTTACTTTACGACTGATAAAAAGGTGTGTTCAAGTATCTGCCATATTGTTATGTGAGGTATTTTGCAAAAACCTATGGCATGATTCCCTCTGGCCATGCAACAATAATATGTCCATGTAATGGAGTCACAAAACCACATTATGTCAAAAGAAAATGTACAAAATGTCTTCATATTCAAAGAAAGCATGGAGTCTGCAAACAAGCAGACTTACAGACTGAGACGACTGAATATGAAAGAAATACAAGCAGCCTAAGTCTACACTGGACACAACTGCTGTTAAAAACACTTTCTTTAAAAAGAGAGAGAGAGAGAGAGAAAAGCACTTAAACATCATCTGAAACAGCTAAACCAGTGAGATCTGTTGTTGTGAGAGCAGCTGAGACTGGAATAATCTGAGCTTCTTAATAAACACAAAATCTTCCCTCGTGTGTGTGTGTGTGATGAATCTCTCCAGCAGGAGGAAGCATATGATTACATCAGAGTCTGTGGCTTGCATTTCACATATTTTATTATAAAGAGAAATACTTCCTCGCATAAAAACATTTGAATAACAGAAAACCAGAAGGGAAGAAACAATCAGAAGAGCATGTTTTTGATTGATTCAGCCTGGTACACACGTGATCGTCAAACTCTGCATGAAAAAAATGATTAAACATTTGCATAAAACAATTTGTGCAACTAACGTTACTTTGGTTATTTGGTACATTGGTTTAATTTGCCCTCTAACGTAAACTGATACACAGGTTCAGAAACATGTATTAACAGACTAAATGGAGTTAAACCTGATTTGATGTTGAGTTATATTCAGCTGCGGCGTGAAGCGGTCCATAAACACAACATTCACAAACAAACACTTTATGACGTCTTATAACATTTTTAAACAAATACACACAAAGATTATACATGCATATATGCAAAAAGTGCTCATCTTCTTGGCGTTTCTAACGGGTTTAACCTGAATGTTGACCTGCTGAAGAATCAGATCCTCATTATCTGATCGAACCTCTGTAAGGCACGTGTGTAAAAGAAGTTTCGATTTTCACATTATTAAACAAACAGCTTCACCTGAGAGTCTCCAATACAGTCTCTATAATCTATAATTCTCTATAATCCAGATCATCTTTAGCTCACGGTTCTCTTTGGTTATTTTTAGTGCTGTCAAACCATCGATCACAATTCATTGCATCCAAAATAAACATTTTGTTTACATTTATGTGTACTGTGTCGATTTATCATAAACGCACATATTTTACATATACATAACAACATTTTCTTAAAAAAAACAAAACAAATGTGTTGGTTTTGTATTTATATACACATAATAGATATACACAGTGTGTCTATTACGTAAACAAAAAGTCATTTTTAATGCATTAATCGTTTGACAGCACTAGTTATTTTACAAATATTTGTCTTTAATAAACACTTAAATCTGCTGGATTTGATCTGATTGATCGTGGCTTTATAATACTGCAGGTCACAAAGGCTCTCTTGGATTTTCTTGGTGTGAGTTCACATGTCCCAGAATCCTTTGCGTCAGGACTCTGGTTCCTCTGAGATTTTCCCTGAAGCTTATAATGATTGGGTCCGGCGTCATACACGCGCTCTGGATATGGAGTATGAGTTGATAGCCATATAAACATCACCTGTGCTGTACGCAAGCGTGTGTTTGGTGTGTTTAGCTGATCCTGTAAAGTGCAAAAGTCACGTGTCTGTCTGAAGCGGCCTTCATCGGGCGTCTGCGGTTCAGATCTCCTTGTCATCGCTCCCAGAATCCTGTGCGCTCTTGGTGTCGGCACTGATGGGCAAGATCACGGCGCTGCTGATTTCACCGAATCTCTCCACGACGCACTGCGCTGTCAGACGAGCCTCGGGGTCGTGATCCCAGCACTCCTCGATAGTGGAGCTCAGCAGATGAACGCCCTGAGAGACAAGAGATGATCAGAGACAACAGTGAGCAAACTATTCATCTATTAAATAAATAAATTATTCAGAGAAGAGTAAATACATAAATACGTGATTCAAATCATCAAATCCCATTAAAAACAACAGATGACTACAAATAATAATATTGAGAAATAAATGATAAAAAAGGAAAACAAGTACAAAACAAAAAAGATTAAATAATATATATATATATTAATATAGTCAATGAACGATAATAATAAAAAAATATATATTTAAATAAATAAACAATAGGCTAACATAAACAACTAATTACATTTTATAAAACTGATTAATAATTAAATGCATCTACCAGTATAGTAAAGAGGGGAAAAATCTAGTCAAATAAATACAATGTTTAATTAAAATAAATAAATCATGAAATAAATCAAAACATGTAATGAAAACAAAATCAATAATAAAAATGGGTAAAACTTTATTTTAAGGTGTCCATGATACAGAGTAATTACCTAGTAAGTAAGTACTTAGTAGTATTCGCTGTACTTACATAAAACAAAATGTACAAGTTATAGAAGAGTTTGTAATGATGTAATAAGCTGCTACTGTTACACAGAGACTTATGTAACCAAAAGATTGTCACATACTGTACGTGTTGCAGACTTTATAGAACATAATTATAAATTCAAGTACACAGACATAAGCTACTTAAAATAAATCAAGTGCATCAACTGTACTTGTGTAACATTTGTGTAACAGTCTGTTACATCGACAAAACTGTTCCATAACTTACTTACACGATAAATACATGTTATTTCAATTAAGGACAAAGGCTACTACTAAGTACCTAATTAGCTAATTACTCTTGCAGGGTTTTTTTTATTACTTTAATTTGTATATTTTCTATTTCATGTTGATTTTAGTGAATTATATATTTTTAAATATTATTATAGTTTTATTTACACCTAAATCTGTTGTTTTTGTTTGTTTTATAAAGTAGGCTTTTTATGTGGTTTCAGTTAACTTATTTTATCTTATGTAAACAACTATGGTAACACTTTATTTTAGGTTGCTTTTTAGCATGCATATTACTAGAATATTTGCCATCTACTGTATAAACACAAATTAAGCCTTATTCTACATCCCTAATCCTACCCAACACCTAAACTACCACACTAACTATTAAGCAGCAAATGAAGAATTTATTGCTCCATTAGTATTATCTCAGGTCTGTGAATATTGCTTGATAATGAGGGGCTTTAAAAGTCAAAAAGGTTAATAGGGGCTGGTTTAGTGAACGTTAGGCTCTGTGAAACTAGTTTGGGTAGTTACTGCGTGGTTAGTCCAGCCGGCAGGTATCTCGGGCCTCAGTCGGTCTCTGATGACATCATCCTTCATGCTCTCCACACACAGATGATCCTTCAGCTTCCCGAACGGAGGCTCGTATTCCCGCACATCTGCACACACACAAAAGCATGGGTTTGACTGATAGCTCTGTGCAGAAACATTGAAGAAAGGCATTGTGGGAAGTGCGTCATCAGGGTTTAAACCAGTCATTCACAACAAACAACACAAATCTGGCTGCTTCCTGCCACAAATACTCCTCAGTCTAAAATAAAGACCCTCAAACAACAACACAGTCACAGAGGAAGTGCATGGTGCAGGGACAGGAAGTGGGCTGTCACGTGACGCGTGTCACAGCTGAGTTCATGACAGTGATGCTTCCTGTTTTTGACACATAATTTCCTGGGAACTTCAGAACAGAGATTGAAGGATGCTTTTGTATATGTGGGTGATTGTATAATTGCAGGTACATTTGGTGAAGCTGACAGTAGTGTAGCAGCATTGACAGTTTGATTTTTTTTCCAGTAACGCCACCTGCTGGCATAAATGCTTAGAAAATATGACACTAATAAAAACATGATTAAAAGAGCTTCAAATAACCCAATGTAAGATCACTAAAAATTTCTGTGGTAATGGAGTTGACGTTCTACAAAATAACTGGTGTAAGAAGTTAGATTAGAATATTTAACGTGACATCATTTACTCAAACTTGTGTGTGTGTGTGTGATATTTTGAGTATAAGCACTGATAGACTCTTACCTCCGATAGCGCTGCATCTGGACATGATCTCCCACAGCACCAGAGCCATGGAGTAAACGTCGGCCTGTTTGAAGGACTCGATGTTCTCCAGATCCAGTCTGGACTCCAGCACCTCAGGGGCCATGTATCTCGCCGTTCCCACCTAAGAAAGACCAGCGGAGCCTTGGTGACTTCGACTTACACTCACATTATCTGACTGATTTAACTCTGTTTGGTGTGTAATGCAATTACATTTTTTTAAATTTAATATAAACATACTAGAGACCTTCATTTTGAAATGCTAGTTTTCCTGCTCAATATCACTCAAAAAAGTTATATCAAACAATATACTGAAAAAAAGAAACTGGGAATGCTTTCATTTACATTTTGTCTAGATAAGTGTTTTTCCAACACTTTCAGTTCAGTATTGTGCTGTCTCATGTCCTCTTTCCATATAATGCGTTGATTGTTATGGGTTTTGAGCATGTGGTTGACACAGATGTCACAGTTTAAATCTTATTTCATTATTTGTACACTTATCTCATCAAGTTCAATAACTCTCTGTAAGGTAACCGTAAACCAAACTGTTATCAAAGTGTTTCATTGTTAACCAAAAACAGTCCCATTTTATATGAAGTGTCCCTAACACTAGTGTACTTACATAGTAACTAGATGTGTACGTAGTACGTAACCACAGTACATACTAGGTACATACTAGTATCTACAGCTGTAAAATTTGTGTAGAGAGAGATAGATAGATAGATAGATAGATAGATAGATAGAGTACATTCATAGATAGATATAGCGAGATTCTCACCTGTCCGCTGTTGGCCAGTTCTTCAGGAGACATGTTGTCGAGCCTCAGACTGAGACCGAAGTCACACAGACAGCAGCTGAGATCTGACTTCACCAGCACATTCGAGCTCTTCAGGTCGCGGTGCACGATGGGCGCTTTAGCTCGTCCGCACGACGTCCGATCGGCATGAAGATGAGCCACACCCCTCGCCAGAGACCTTCCCAATCGGCACAGCTCATCCCAGCCAATCACATGCTGCGTCAGGAACTCCTGCAGGTTCCCGCGCTCGTGATAGGCTGTTATCAGCCAATAGCGTCGCTCGGCCTTCCGGTCCTCGGCGGTTAAGAACTGTAGCACGTTTTCGTGCCGAAGCTCGGCGTCAGAGAAAATCTCCCACTCAGTTTTCCACGAGGCGTACTCCTCGTAAGGAAATATTTTGACCGCTACCGTCTGGAAGGATTCGTCCGTGGCTCCCTGCTTGAGTTTGGCTCTGTGGACCTCAGCGAAGCGGCCTTTCCCGACAACGACATCCAGCTGGATCGGGAGCAGCTCAGTGTTGTGGTTCAGGCTGTTGGCGTTGGCCGAGCTGCTGTTGGATCGGTCGTCTACGCTGATGATGATCGCACAGGTCTCGCTGTCAATGCCGTTGGTTATGGGCGCTTTGAAGTTGTGCTGGCGAAACACGTGATAGCAGTAGAAGGTCGAGAAGAGAATGACGACAGCCATCAACACAGGAAGCAGACTGAGCAGCAGCACCAGCAGGAATCTATCCTTTACAAATCCTGGAGGAGCTGAAGCTGCACAGAAACACCAGATGAAAATTACTACTGGTTTACTTTAAACAGAACTATTACAAACATTAAATCAATTACTGTATTGACCTGAATATAAGGCTTGGAAATAAATCAGAAATAACTAGGGGTGTAAATCGGAGAGTTCATCACGATACGATTCAATGTCCATTGTCTCCACCAGCAATACGATATTTGCAGATACCTAAAAGGTTTCTCCGATATGATTTTGATTCGATTTGATTCGATTATCTATATTTTGATGTTATATGATCAAACATCTAAAAGTCAAACAACTGTCTCTTTTGCATTCGCACTATTTCACACATAAGCAGAGTAGACAGTGTGAGGAGCAGATTAAAACACGCTTTTGCGAAAATACATAAGTTGTTAGTTGTTTTTATCTAAGATGTTATACATTTTTATTACACACAATACTGTAAAGATCTGTTAAAACCACACAACTTCCGGGAGTAAAACACACAGAAAACCAAATAAAAGCCTCCTGAGAAAGTGCTAACTAATCATTAAACTAATAAAGTTAGTTTAAACCTTTAAAAGCATTTAAAAGCAACTAAACTAGATATTCACAAACAAAAAATAACATTCTGCTTAGTTATGCTCACTATTATGCAATTTCACAGCACAGTCTGTGAATTAATGTGTTTAAAAAAAGGGTGTCAGTCGATTTGTCGCTGACACTTCACATTTTCTCTGAAAACTGTGCATCTTATGCAAATGTGATTTAAAACATGGGGAAGAAAACACTTATGCACTTTTATAATTTGGACAGACAGATATTTTCTGCACCAAAAGTTTCATCTCAGAATCACATGATGCATCTTCCTGTTTAATTCATCTAAAACTAGATTCTAGTCATAGGCAGAAATAAACATTAGTTGCCCTTTCCTTGCACAAAACTGCCTGATGATACAGTTACAGTACACAGTGATGTGCAACCAAACACAAACTGCACACGTGCACACGAAGACACAGACACAACCCACGGTGGTAAAAAAAACATTTCTGCATGTGATGATCTTTAGACACAGACAGGAAACCACACGTCTGAACGCTTCAGCAGCTCCACCACGTTACAGAAAACCAATGCTTTTATATGACCTACGCAAAACTAATATATGACTTTAAACAAATCTTTACTTGCTGTCTGAGGCTTTCTCGATCTAAATAAGAATATTTAAAGGCTTGGAATCATTAAAATGTTTTTATGTTTTTGAAAGAAGTCTTTTCTGTTCATCAAGGCCGCATTTATTTGTTTAAAAATACAGTAAAAACAGAAATATTGTAAAATCTTTTTCAAATAATAATTAATATGTGTTAAAGTGTAATGTATTTCTGTGATGTTCAGCATCATTCCTCCAGTCTTCAGTGTCACATGATCTTCAGAAATCATTCTAATATACTGATTTACTGCTCAACAAACATTTCTGATTATTATCAATGTTAAAAACACTTGTGCTGCTTAATATTTTAGTTGAAACTGTGATACACTTTATTTTTCGGGATTAACAGCATTTATTTGAAATAGATATTTTTTGTATCATCATAGATGTCTTTACTGGCACTTACTGGGGGTCTTACTCGGGGTAAAGAAGAGCTGATCGTTGCACTCTTCGTCATTGCAGGAGCAGATGTAGAGTTCGTCCTCCATGCCCTTCACTGGCTTCATCAGACAGTCTGAGTTGTTGTAGTCCATCAGATACTGACCGTGAAACGGGAGCGAAGGGTTATGACACTTCGTCTCCAGGGTGGCTTTCCCTTTGTTTCTACTCCTGAAACACAACATGCACACCGTGAGTTGATTTTACTCCGTGGATCAAAAATGGATCAAAAGGGACAACAAAGCACTTATAAAGTTACAAAAGATTTCTATGTAAAAAAAATACTCTTCTTTTAAGACATTCTAAATATTGTGCAGCACAACTGCTTTAAACATTGAGAATAATCAATTTTTTCTATAAAATTGCTGAGGTTTATTTTTCATTTTAGAAAGTGTTTAATTTTTCAACTTACAAGTAACATCTTTAACAAATATTTCATTTCCTGTATCCCCATGTTTTGTGTTTGTTTGACTTTTCTGATTTTCTGATTCTGATCTTTACATCTCCATTATAACTAGTCCTCACTTTAGCTGAGCTCACAAAAACAATTACTAAATGCTTTATAACTACCTAAAATAATCATGAATTACAGCAGGAACATGTGTTAATAAAGCATTTATTAACACACAGAGCAACATGTGACTAAATATAAGGATTAATAATGCATACGACGTGATAGATTTTTTTTCATGAAGTCAAATAGTGTTGAAAGAGATGGGTTTTCAGCAGTCCTTTGAAGGTTGTAAGGGAGTTGGCATTTAGGATAGTGATGGGAAGATCATTCCATCAGCCAGGAACGGTGTGAGAGAATGTTCTGGAAAGAGATTTTGTGTCTCTTTGTGATGGTGCAGTGAGGCGGCGGTGGTTTATAAAGGGGTTTACTAATGCTGAACTAATGATTCATAGTATGTAGTTATTATAAAGTGTTACCTTATATTGTCTTAATGATGGACGTGATTCTTACAAACGAGCAGCTTCTGTCTTTTCTGGACTGTAGTGGATTGCTTGTGGATTATTGTGATGTTCAGCTGTTTGGACTCTCATTCTGACGGCACCCATTCACTTTCAATTGCTGAGATTCTAAAGGCTCCTATATACTTCAAAGAAAAGCTAACTGACATTACGTCATTTCAAACGAAATCAAGCAAAAACTAAGTTAAAATTGAGTTTGTTTTGGTAGTTTGAAATGGCGAGTGGTTTGCTTTGACTCCTATAAAAAGCTGAGGTCAGGCAAGGTCTAAAAAAACAGTATATTGTCACTCAGTCTTTTCCAATGTCTTCTTGCCCTCAAACAAAAAAACAAAAGAGAACTTCGTCTGAGGTATATCAGGACCTTGATTCAATGCTACATTTCTCCAACAAACAAACTCATTAAACTATTGCTTTCTATCACGTCGTGACTGTGTACTTTCACTCTGCGAGCAGAACTGAACTATTTCCTGCGGGATTTTCTGGAAGTCAGACAGGATTTCCTGTATCAGAGTGAAGCCATTTCCTGATAAACGCAGTCGTGGTGGACACGCGGTCATTCAGAGAGTTCACGGAGAGACTGAAGAATGTCTAGACAGCAGTGATAGCGAGCACAGATTCTCCACAGCACTGAGATTCAGATTAAATCTGTGAACCAAAACAAAGATGGATAACAGAGAAGTTAGACCCACCAGGCACTGGCGCAGACCTCACTGGGATCCTCGCAGATGGAGGTGACGTTGCAGAAAGACACGCAGAAGCCAGTGGCGTTACACTCTGTATATTCAATGTCACAGAACCTACAGAGCTGATTGAGTCTGAACCCTTCTCTGTCACCCAGCACAGGCACTGAGAAAGAGAGAAATACAGATTCACATTATCTGGATTCCTTCATTCTGTTACCGCCTTTTTACACTGATAACTCATTATTAACCAAGCATTATTATTACTATTAATGTAGTTTGATGTTCATTTCAACATTTACAAAAACATGGTTGAATAAATCTGTATCGGTTAGTATTAGTTATTTTACTGTTTAATTGATTTTCTGTAGTAATGACTTATTTTTGATCATTATTATTGTATTTTAGTGTATTATAGTGTATATGTTATTCTGTGTGTGTGTGTAGTATTTATATTGTTGTATTTTTTTTACATTATTTATTATTATGCATTTTACTAGTGTTGATTCATCGTGATTGATCCAAAATACAAGGTTTTGTTTACGTAATAAATATACACTGTAAACATAGAAATATTATGTACTTATACATACAAACACATGCATGTATATATTTAAGAAAAATACGGTATGTTTATATATATGTATAAATATATACTGTAAACCAGTACAATTTAGAAAAAAGTTTTTACTATTTAAAGTTTGTCATTTATTCCTGTGATTACAACCAGAATTTTTGACATCATACAGGTTCTCTCTTTAGAGGTATCTTTTATATAAGCAAGAGTTTATCTTAGTTTATGCATTTAATGCAAAACCAACACAATTATTACAGACACTTATAAATCAACTTTCCATTAATGACTAGAACAATACGCCATTTTTCTCAGAAATTCACTGTATAATGCGTTAAGAGCCATAAACGCACCTGATGAAGCCCTTAACGTACAACACCACACACACACACAAACACACTCACATGTAGCGTCCTCGTCCTCAGGTTTTCTCAGCAGTGCGTGCTCGTTGCACTCGTGTCCTGTACAGGCGCACAGACGGATTTTAGGGCTGTTGTTGTTGACCGTCAGCACACAGTCTGAGCTGTTGTATTTGTCCAGCATCATACCCTTCAGAGGCTTCATCGGGTCATGACACCCAATCTCCATCCTCACGACCCCAGCCTCCCTCCACCTGAGAGACAGAATAAAGCTCATGCAATCACTAGCATACTAACTATACTTATCCTGCACTGTGCATGATGTCTTTTCTGCATGAGTCAACATCCCAACCCTCCTCAACATTCGACACGATGCACAGTATTATTAAGCGCATTTCAAGTGTTGCAAATAAAATGGAAGTGAAATTAACTGTAAAATCACACCAGACTGCCAAAAGAAAAACAAGCTTAAAAGTATACTATTTCAGCAAGCTGCAACTTAATATTTACTAATCTACTAAAATACTACATTGAAAAACGAACATATCAAATTGAATTTATTCATTTATTATTTGTTTATTTATTTTGAATGGATGCCACAGTAAATTATGACATGTTCACATGCTATTCTACAAAATAAAATAAGTTATTCAAAAACATAGCTAGTTCAAAGCATATATTATACTTTTAACAGGTGCATGCTGTGTCCAGTAAACAGTAGTTTATTAATTGTAAGATTAACAGTACATCAGTTATATTCAGTCATGTGATTTACACTAGTGTTTGTGTATTTTGGGTCATTGTTCTTGGATCTTCTGTGGCATGGAAAGTAAAAGAAACTTATGGCGTTTTCCATTTTCATGTAATAATCACACACACAGTCAAACTACAAACTAAGCCCACAATGCAGCAGTGTACAGGTTAGTCTGCATCTATTACACATCTACATCAAACAGGTTTACATCAAAAAAAGAACCTTTAAGCATCCTGTAAAGAACTTAACACGTTGTCCCTTCAACAATGATTTAACAATGTTTTGGTTTCATTTAGAAAAAGGAGCTCAAGAAGTTTCCTCTTTATTGTAATTTCTTAAAAAATTCGATGAAAATGTGACTCTCAGGATATTCAAGAGTAGGATCAGATTTGGAGAAATGTGTCTCAGCAATGGATGCTCTGAAGTGAATGGGTGCCGTCAGAATGAGAGTCCAAACAGCTGATAAAAACATCACAATAATCCACAGCACTCCAAAAGCTGAAACACAAGTCTAAAAAACAGTCCATAATAAATCTTCCTCCAGTTAAAAAGTCCATCTTATGTTGTTTATCACATCCAAATACAGCCACAAATGAGTCTAGAGCTGTTTTGGCTTGTAAAAAAGTAAAAGTTTCTCTTTTTTTCACTGGAGAAAACAATACCGTGGATAGATGACTCATTTTAGCTAGAAGCAGGTAAAAACATCTTGTTGGACTGGAGTGCTGTGGATTATTGTGATGCTTTTGGACTCTCATTCTGACGGCACCCATTCACGGCTAAGCATCAATTGCTGAGACACCGACGCAAGGCTACATTTCTCCAAATCTGATGAAGAAACAAACTCATCCTAATCTTGAACGAGTGAATTTTCAGCTCAGTTGTAGGTGAACTGCTGCTGTAAGCGAGGAATGCTGCATCACGTCTGTGAGCGTGTTGGAACAAACCCCTCTGCAGCCGCATGATTCATGTTCACGAGTGCATCATACCAGACGGCGGTGCAGACGTCATCTGGACTCGGGCAGACCTTGGATACGCTGCAGGAGACAATGCACAGATCTGACAGGCAGCTTGCCGGCTGAGAGTCACATGACTTACACACTCTGTGTTGATTGGCTGAGTGGAGCAGAGCTGATGCACCTGAGACACAAAATTGAGATACTATTAGAGCTTTTATTAGTTATATATATATATATATATATATACACACACATACACACACATATAGAATTTTTTTATAATTTACAAACATAATATATTTTTCTTAAACATTTACATGCATGTGTTTGTATTTATAAACACATCATAAATATACGCAATGACACATTTATTATTTAAATCAAAACTTTTAATCATTTGACAACGCTAACTTTAAAAACAAAACAAATCCTTGGATCAGCCACAGGCAATGTTTTTGTTTGTGGTTAGTTAGTGGATGATGTTCATATTTAATGTAAAAAACTGACTTCATAAATCCACTGAAAATCACCAAACAGCAGCTAAAACGCAGACATTGTGAAAACTGCAAAGTGACGTCAGTTTAGACCTCAAACACTTGTTAATTAAAAAAACATTTTCTACAGCAACAAGTATCTGAGGATCTGCTGACGTAACCGTCTCCACATTCAACTGGATGATGCTTCAGTATCTGCGTCTGCCAGAAAAATAACCGCAAACACATGCTGCATCTTACTGGTAAACAGATTATATTTGGATCTTCAGGATCTCTTAAGTGCATGATGTTGTTTCACGCTAAACCTCAGAAACATCTGTGTGGATGGACGCTGTGTTTTACTTTAGTGATGATCAGTGTTGGGGAAAGTTACTTTTAAAAGTGATGCATTACAATATTGCGTTACTCCCTAAAAAAGTAACTCATTACGCATTTTTATTTTGTGTTACTTTTAAAATATGGGCAGAGCTTGAGTGTTTGTTTTTAATAGAAGTAGTTCTATTTATAGCAAATATAAAAGCACACCAAAAAATGTCAGGAATAAACCTCAGGCTGAAGAAAAAGTAAATTCACATCTGTAAAAATACAGGAGAAGAAAGTTCAATACTCTTCGGCAATAAACAAAAACAATGAAGCACAATAGTTAGTTTTTGAAGTGATTTGTGCTTGTAAGATGATGGATGAACTGGATCATTAAAGGACAGCAGAGACATTGGTTAATACAATGAGATTGGATACATTTGTGTAATTTAATTTTTGCAGGTTTGCGTCATATTTGCGAGTTTATTTTAATTAATTTTGATGAGTACTAAATCTGTTTTTGAGAGTGAGAAGAATTAATGCACATTCACATCTAGTCTAGAACTACACTGTATTCTCACAGCGCACACAGAGCCTCTGTATTTCGGATTTCTCCCAGCATGTCAGGACACTCGTCAGTCAATAAATAAGAAAACAAAGTAACTGTGTTACCCCCAACACTTGTGATGATAGACAGTGATGGAGATGCAGGACAAAAACATCTGCAACCTCATTTAAGAAGAATTCATTTGATAAAAATGTAATACAAGCTGCATTGAATTGATAAAAGGCCCTTGTGACTTTAATTATATAATTAATTATTAATAATCAAGACATAAACACACATAAGTTCATACATTAAGCCCAATTTGGCAAACCCTGTTATAATGTAATGTTAATGCACTTTAGAATATTAATATATAAAAACAGGATTTTATTTTTTTCTAAAAAATTTTTATATAAATAGAGAACATTTAAGTAAAAAAAAACTGCCTAAAAAAAGCCAACTAAAAAGTAAGAAAGGTGTAACCAAGATTCTTACTAACTTCATCACCTATTTATTCATATTTCTGTTCATATGAATGTTCAAAATGTTACTATTTATGTTTTTTTGTTTTTTTTCTAAAGCTTTTTTTGTCTTTGTATTATTAGTATTTTATAATGGCTCTAGATTATATATATTTTTTTCATTTTATTTCATTTTTAGTTTTAGTAATTGTATTGTAAGTAATCTAAATAAAAGCAAAAATAAATGAATCAATATTTGAAAATATACACAGTTATTTTCAGTTAACACTTTTGTTTTATGTTTTTATTGTAATATTTACTTATAATAGGCTATGGGTCATGTCTCCACCGCAGCAGTACTAGTTAAAATAAAACAAGATTTGGACGAGCTCCTACCATATAGTAACAATTCAAAGCCCAACGCTTTTAAGATATTTTACACGACTTTAGTATGCATGAGAAATGTCTCAGTACTTAGTAAACAGAAACAGAACGAGCTAGTTAGAAAGCAGGAACATAAGTTTAAAAACACACGCGCTCGCAGACACACACACACGAGGAAACGTGTCAAGCTCGTGTTGTCTGGCAGTTTCAAACACTGAAAGAAGAACTAATAATTAATCCATTTACACCCCATAAACACCGCGACAGGACTCGCTGACGCTGCAGTGAGGTGCCGGCGTACAGCGGCGTCAGGGCTTTGCGTCGCGTCGCGTCGCGCCGCAGTAACGAGACCGAAGCGGAAACTCACCAGACACCAGACACACGAGAAGAACCGAGCCAAAACCGAGCCGCTCCATTACACGCTCCATCGCGTCTGACCTCGGATCGATGCTCTTATATCGGCTCGCGTCTCATTCTCCTCCCTCATCTGAGAGGAAGCGCGCAGAGATGGACGTGAGTCAACTCGACAGGAAATGTTTGAGAAGCTGGCGCTCTGAGGGAGGAGGAAGCGCCTCTTTTCCTGCTCGACGTTCTCGAAACCGCTAACTTAACTGCGTCTGTGTCAATAAACACCGCGCTCACTCACTAGACAACATCTCAGAGCACATCTGAAGCTGGTGAGCACCACATAGGCAGCATTACTGATGGGCATCACACTCTAGTACCTAGCGAGTTCCCTACATAGACAACATTCTAAGGCATCTCAAGTGACTTCCCACAAACAACATCTGTATCATTTTCTCAGAACCTATAAGTTGCCTACAAACAAGGTCTCACATGAGTTTCTTCATACGCAGCATATTAGGCATCATGGTCTCAAAACCATACTCTTTTGAGAATTTTTCAGGACTTTTCTGAGCATTCTAGTATCAATGTGTAGTGAGTTGCCTATATAGAAAACACCATAGTCTCTGGAACCAATTCATTTCTTATAGACAGCATTTTCAGTCTCAAAAACCTAGAGAGTTGGCTATATTGCATTTCTGAGCTTTCTAGTATCAAACATTTTTAGACATGATCGTCTTAAAACCTAAAAAAAAACAGACAAAACAAAGTTTTTAGGCATTGCAATCAAAAACAGACTTTTGGTACTTGTCTTTTAACCTAAAAAGCTGTCAGAAGAACTCTGCATTTCTCAAGACCTACGTAGTGAATTGTCTACACAGACAGTGTTTTTGGCACATGCCCTAATGAGTAGTCCATACAGACACACAGTACGTTTCAAGCATTTTAAAACTTAGCAAGCCGCCTACACAGACAGCAAGACATTTGCTCTCAGAGGTTACAAATACATCTATGTAGACTGCATTTCTAAGCATGTGCTTCACATGGTGAGCTTCACGCCTACACTGTTTTTGGACATCTCAAAACCTTGCAAAACGCCTACCTACATAAGAGTAAGACAGACATCAAAAACACTTGTGTGCTGTCTACCTAGATAGCATCATGGACACAAAGTAGTGGTTCAGTCAATAATCTTGCAGTTTATGCTGCCTATCTAGGTGGTACAGTAAGGTTTGACACAAGCACGTTCTAAACGAGTCAAGATTAAATCAGAAGCAGCAAATGTAGGCCAAAGCATCGGCATGTAACGAAAGCAATGATATTAAGACTGAAAATAAGAATAATCTTCTAAGGGCGTCAGAAAAATAGGATTAATTCGAAGGGACAGTTATCACTGCAGAAAATGATTTTTCTGTCTTGTTTTCAGCCAAAATGTATAACCATTCTGAAATCAAGTCAAAATTCAAAAAAGTCAAAAGTTTTTGCTTGAAACAAGCCAAATAATCTGCCAATAGGGTAAGAAAAAGAATCTTGTTTCTGAGCAAAAACTCACTTCATGAGTTCACACTTCCTCATGAATAATCAAATAGAGTAAGTGTGTTTGGTGCTGTCCGGGGAGACAGCCAAGAGACTCAGAGCCATAAGGGCTTAAATCACTTTGGTGGCGAGGGTTGGACAGAGCCCGGCGTCCAGCCTCGAACCCCGCGAGGGGGTTTACTTAAAACTATCATAGCTCTTTCTTTGGTCCCACTTTATATTAAGTGTCCCTAATACCTGAGTACTTCCACAGTAACTACTGTAGATGTGTGTGTAGTGTGTAACCACAGTGTAAGTACACACCGGTACATAGGATCTACAGCTGTAATATTTCTGTAACTACACACATGTAACACCCCTCAGAATGGTATGTGCAAGTACAAATATGTAACAGGACTTTTTGGTAAATAAAGTGTTACACTTTATATTAAATTGACAGTTGCTATGGATTTAGGGTGTAATTACTCTGATGTTACACAGCAGCGGCTTTACATATAAATTGTGGTTGGTGTCCAGAATATTACTCTTTATATTAAGTGGGCAGGAGTTACCATGTATATACGCTGGTATTACAGAGGTGCACCAACTTTACATATCCCTAAACCTACCCAACTACCCCCCCGATCACCCCCTGTTCCAGTTACTCTTACACACACTGCTGTTACTAAATGTAGCTCTGTAATTCTGATACATGACTACTTGGTGAAGTGAAAAAAGTGTTGTTACTAATGTCCTGTTACACATTTGAACTTACACACTGAGGGTTGTGAGTGAACATATATATTGGTTAGGCATAACAGAACAATTGGGGAACGAAACGTTAGCCGTGATTAATCATTCATACGTGCTTCTCTCGAAATTAGTTTAATTTTCTGAAAATAAGACTATAATTTTTACTTCTCTGAAAAGTCCTTCAGGAATTTCTAGATATTTTAGTAAAAATCTAAGCTATGAAGCATTTTTGCAGTGTAACGTTTATTTTTTACTGTGATTTTTCGTAATAATGCTTACTGGAAAGCAAGATAAAAATAAACTGAAATCACATGGTGCAGTGTACACTTTTTATCTCATGCAATTCTGTTCCAGGTGAATGCATTCAGGTTTAATTATCTGAAGATGATTTATTAAGACAGAATTGATCGAGGACGATTCCTGCATTGCTGGCTATCACAATCTCGAGCCGCTAGTGCAGAGTTTTAGTGTTGTTTATCCTGTCTGTCCCTACAAGATTCTTGGAAATCAGTGCAATTCTTGCCAAATGCTGTTTTCAATGGAAAGGGTTGATTAGAAGCTGCCGATCAGCTGGTCTAGGCGGCCACCTCTAACTGGAAATGAAGCAGACTACATTTTTCTGCATCTGTTTCACACGGCTTGCGTTGGAGAAACAACAGCGTCTAGAACATGATTGAACCCAGATGCTTTTGTTTATGAAATTCCACCAAACTTGTGTTGCTCAAGCTGCAGGTCTATTAAATGTAAATATATAAAAACTGCAATTTCATATCATTTCAATGAAATGATTATAGACTATATTGCATGCCTATATGTTTTTTTTTTTCAAAAATAAAACCTCAAGTAGTCTGATTTCCCTACATAATATTTTTTGTATATTTCCTAGCTGAGTTTCCTACAAAGACAGCATTTTTAGGTGTCATAGTAATAAAATGATCTTAAAATATATAAAACAGCATTTTTATATAATTTCAATGCAATGATTATAGACTTGAGTTGAACTTTATTGCATGCCAAAAAATTTTGGCAAAAAATGTTTCATACATAGCAATTTTAGGCATCATAGGCTTAAAATTTAGTGAGTGTCCTACATAGACAGCATTTACAGGCATAATCTCAAAACAGTAAGTTTCAGAATTTCTGGAAATTAGTTGCCTACGTACACAGTATTTTAGCACCTAGTCTCAAAACCCATTTCTGAGCATTATACAGTTTAAAAACTAGTGAGGTTCCTAACTAGACTGCACTTCAAGGCATCAGTACCTACTGAGTTGCTTACATAACATTTTTATGCATGATGTTTGGAAAATCTTGCAAGTTTCTTACATAGAGAGAGAGCATATTTTGTAACTGAATCATTATTTTAATCCCCCTTTATATTTTTATATGCTTGTAGGCACATATTAATAATCACTAAGTATTGAAGTTCACTGTTATGTCCAGAATGATTTCTCCAATCGAGGTGATACTGAACCGATGCTAGTGCAGTAAATCTTTGGCTGTTTTTACTGTAAGAAGCTATATTAGCTGATCTCCAGACGTCTATAAATCACTGTCTGCAGACTTACACAAGTTCCCTAAACGCTCTCTGAGGAGTCAGGAGATGAGTGATAAGACAGAGACAGCTTCATCACTTCAGATCTCTGAAAGACATTCAGATCTTCTTTAAAGAACTAGATGTTTACCGGCATGTCAAGTATCATGTTTTCTGCTGATTGTCTTCAGTGTTTGTTTTGCAGACTGACTGCTAACATTCACATTTTAAATCTTGTCTCTTATTGTAGTATGCACTGCACTATGAATGATTTCTCTTTAAATCATAATTATGACTTACCAAGTCACATTTATGACATTTAATGGTGTGAGGTGTGCTCTGATTGGCTAACTATTTAGTGCACTGTGATTGGCCGAATACCTCGAGCGTTTGGTGAATGATGTTACACCACTTACTGTCACAACCCCAGCCGGGAAAGTGCCATCAGGCTCCGCTAGAGGGAGCACTCCCTCCATTCCATCTTATATCAGACTCTCTGTTACTCACCAGACTCCATCTCCCAGAATACACCTCTCCTCC
>JAUMHI010000064.1:18486422-18497246 GCA_032359435.1 Enteromius unitaeniatus
ACCAGCCCTGAGTGAGCCGTCATCAGACCGAGACGCAGAGACAAGCAGGACTCCAAGAGATTGGGGTGTTTTGTTGTTGGATGTATTAATGAACAGAGCAGTAGTGATTTACTCCAGACATCTGAGAGACTGAAGACGCTGAGGATTAACGTTACACTTGGTTCTGAAGAGAAACGCACCCATTTTAATGAATCTTTTTCATTAAGAGAAATTTTAAAACAAACTATATTACAAACTTTCCATTAAGACCCTAAAGAATCATATTTGCTTGTGGAAAATTTGGCTTTGTATGACTCCTTTAATATGTGTTCATTCTAGAGTATAAGGGGCTTTTCCTGCCATTAATGTAGACAGTTTAAACTGCACACGTCTGCGGTGCCGTTCGGTGCCGATATCAGTCACTCGGTTGAAGCTTGTGATTATTCCAGCCTCACCATGCATATTTCTGAAATACCTCTCCGTGCTGCTTCTGTAAAGATAGATTCATACGCTTCCTTTGTATAAATATATCCAAAATCCGCCAAATGCTGCCAAAATTCGTTGCTATGACATATCGCGAGAGGCAAGAGTTTATGTTTTAGCTGCATTACGGTTAATGGATCCGCCTTAATTTCACAATACTTTTTTAAATAAGTTTTGCACAGATCTGTAATGGAAGTGCCACTAATGACTTTGCATGTCACAATTTCAACTTTATTTTTCTGACTTTTTAAATTATTATGACTTTTATAATAGATGATAAAAACAGAGATCATGATGCATGGCACATAAGCGTGCTGTCACACATGCTTCAAATGTTGTAAATAATTTAAGAAATTCAGTATTTTATTAAAAATAGTGAAATAATACCAAGCTCCCAGTGAACGCATGAACTGATCAAATATAAAGCAATGGAAGTAGATTTGGATAACAGCGTCTGTTAAATGCATGAAAGTTAACAGACTACCTTTGCATTGTTTATGTCTTTATGCAATAACCACAAATCAATCTGAATCCTGAAGACGGGATGGTTAGGTCAGGGCCGTGGTTTCACTTCCCAAATAAAGCAGCTTGTGGTGTATATGTTCAGACTGTCTGCCGTCCAATCATGAATCACTGGACACTTAAAATAAAAAAGCACTGCAGACTGTGAGTGACACATCAATACCATTTCTTCTCTGTCAAGATATAAAATGTAATACTATATATATTGAAATATGTGGTCCAGAATGAAAATTCATAACCTGAGTGAGTCGTAATGAATGATTCAATCAAGATGCACAAATGATTCATATGTTCTCTTTAGTGAATCAGTGGTTTTCTGTACGGTATCAGTCCACATCATAAAGACAAGTGCAAATATTCATAATGATTTTTTCAGTTCATTGAAGCTGCACTAACAGCCAGTCTGCTGGTGTTTATATCTTGTTATTAAAGTCCCGAAGCAGAACACTGGATCATTTAATAAGAAATGATGGAGAAATGCAGAGAAACTTTACCTCTTGCTCTCGTTTCTAGAAATGAATCACAATTAGACTCATTTTTTTCCCTCACAGACAGTGTTAAACGTCTAATCTAATGTTGGTGTGAACGTGAGCTGTAGTAAATGTACTTGTGACACACAACTCTTCATGTCCATTTAGTGACTGAGTTTCTGTCCTAAATTTTTTCGATGTCTGCTGCCATGGAAACCAAAGGTGCACTCATGGAATGTCTAGAAACGCAGCGAGACAGAAACATGTTAGAACGTGCACCATGCGCAGATCTAAAGAAATATGTTATAACTTTAACACAGACTAATGATGTTTTTATTTGTGCTAAGGTTATTACTGTCAGAATAATAAATAAACACACAAATACATACATACATAAAAAGTTCATTTCGTGCTAATTCATACTAATCCATATGCCATCAATCATTCGATTTTGTACGATTTGTCTAAAACCCCTTCACAGGTCGGTTTAGGGGCGGAGTTAGGTGCAGGTCATTCGTACGATTTAGCCACCTCGTAAAATATGTACGAATTGCCATGAGATCAGATTGAGTCTGTCTCCGTTTGTTTTGTTTCTTCATGTGATTCCAGACAGACTGGATGATGATCAGATCAGATCATCAGATGTTGAGGCACTGGCTGTTGTCAGACAATAAATAATCTCACTGCATCATTACAATTATTGACAAAAATAATGTTTGAAAATGTAAATAATGTAAATAACCTACTTAAAACCATGTTTTGTTGCTGAAAATACTAGTGGCCTAAGACGTTTGCACAGTACTGTATGTATGTTAATAGTCTTCATATCTTAGTGAGTAAGTTCATTTGTCTTGTTTCAAGATGGACAAGAACTAACTAGGTTAACTATTTAGTCTTTCAGAACAGGAATCCTTCTGCAAGTCTTAAAATATGTCTTTCTGACAGCTGAGAATAATAATTGATGAGAACTATTGCAACAAAGAGGAAATGTTGTGTAACTATACTAAAAAAGTCATCACCCACATAGATAATAATTCAGTTTCAATATCAGATCAGCTAAAAACAGATGTTTGACAGAAAATGAGCCAGAGTTTTATCACTTCCCATTAATAAAAGTCTAAGCTGCTTATAGGATTTTATATGAACGCACACACAAGCATCTGGTTTTGTTCATGTACGTTAGTATCAAAAGCCACCAAGACTTTGTTTATTTGATCAAAAATACAGTAAAAAATGCTAAATATCAGTATCATTTAAAATATATGTTAAACTGTAGTTGATTTCTTGTGATTTCAAAGCTGTTTTTTCAGCATCATTACTCAAGTCTTCAGTGTCAAATGATCCAAGAAACATTTCTGATTATCATCAATGTTGAAAACATTTGTGCTGCACAATATTTTGATGAAGATTATCGGCTAATAACACTTTATCTTACCATTTATTCAGGGAGAATACTGCGGGATAAACCTGGAAAAAATAGCAATTGCAAATACGAAATAGTTTATTATTTATTTGTAATTCATATCTCTTTAAAACTTCTGAAACTACAGCCAAAACCAGCCAAAGGTCTGACCAACATAAAGTTTTATTCATTTAGCACTTTTAAGTAAATAGTTAAGAGTTTAAAACTTAAACAAGACAAAACACAACATTTCCAAAACCATTTAAAGTCCACCAGCAGGTCAGAAGACCAAGTAAACCAGTTTAGGCTGCATTAGGATGTTTTTCTGAAGTTAGTTAAAGCAACACAAGTTTTTATGGTGTTCAATTTAATGTTAGTAAGCAATAATAACCTGGTTTGGATCTGTGAGATTTTTTAAAACTGTTTTTTAGTCGTTTTGTCTTTGGTGTGGATCCAAATGAACTGAATGAGACACAGTTCACATGCAATCAAATCTGGTTCTGATTTTCATTATTTATGTCTGTCATATAAGTTACACAACACAAACCCAGACAAACGCTGACAGCAAACCCACATGTTGGAGATCAGAGCTGTCTGTGATCCAGAAAACAGGTCAAACAAGAACATGTCTGATTTTCATTATGTTTCAGCTAGTTGTATTTTACAACACACGCTCCAGAAAATCCCATATAGAGACCCTCAGATAAACTCAAGAGATGTTTGTGAGGTTCCAGATAATAAACCCACACATCCAGTGTTGAAAGGGAAGTCATCACTTCAAATTTCCTCAACCATCTCAAATCACAAACTTTACAGTAGAATAAATCATTATAAAATACACTGTAAAATAAAATACTTCATGTAAAGTTACAATATTTTACAATTAAAAACAAACTAATTGAAAAACAAATGAAAATGTAAAATACAAGAACTTTAAAATAAAAAAAAAGCTAGATAAAAGTAATTTAAAACAGAACTTTAAAAAAAAGAATAAAGAATACAAAATTTAATAATTTAAATAAAAAAAAACTGGCCTTCAAATGTAACCAAACAGGTAGAGAAACACAAACAGTGTCAATGCTGCCCTCCAGTGCTCTTGATCATCACGCTACACTTCAAGCTTGGATAATACTGACCCAAGCAGCACATTAACATTATCCAGTGTTTATACAGACAGCGTGTGTCCGTGTAAGTGATCTACATCATTAGGTTTAATTAACTTTGTGCTTTGTCGTTTGTAATCTAAACACTACACCTACTTACCTCTTCAATATAAGGGCCTGAGGGCACCGGGGCTAGTTGTCACATTTCTTCTTTCAGTGAATATGAGGTGTAAATGTGCTTAAATAATCGTTACTAAACGGGGTGCGTTTTATAAAACAAGTTTACCAAATGAGCCAGCCAGGATTATTTTAGTTAGTCTAACTTAATTCCAGTTGATTTGGTTCACAGTAACTGCAAGAAAACTAACTGCGATAAGACTGGTTTATTCTGTAAAGCTGCTGTATGAAACGAAACCAGCATTAAAATGCCTTCCCAACCCAGTCTCGTGAAAATAAATAAATAAATAATGTAAACTAAAAAAAAAACTGCTTAAACAAGCCTAGGCTGGTCTTAGCTGGTTTAAGCTGGTCAGCAAGCTAGTTTTAAAGGGCTTTTGGCCACCTTTCCAGCTTGCTAGGCTGGTCTTAGCTGGTTTGGAGTTGGGAGATCCAGCTTTTTTTGAACATTTTAAACAAGACATGAATTCGTTACACCAGACTGTCTTTCAAATGTTTTATTACTCAAATCTTTAAACAAAAGCCAATATATACTAAAAGGTTTCCTATTCTGCCATCATTTAATAAACATCAAAGAACAGAATCAAGAACAAACAATCACAGATGCTTGAACCCATAAACCAGGACAGACATTCACCCCATCTCAGATGGTCCTGCTGGAAATGCTGGACTGGAGTTTCCTGTGAAAACCTCCAAAGCTTGTGTGTATTTGTGTAGCTGTGCAGCATCTCCTCACATTGATGTGCATGTGTTCAACTTCAGTTGATGTGGAGCTGCGACTCCGTTTATTTGAAATATGAAAAATATGAAAAATGAGTCATTTAAAATGAAAAACAGCCATAATAAAATATTGAAAACAAATCACTATGTAAAAAAAACACACAAAACAAATACCACCAAAATATAATCACAGTTATTTTAAAATAAAAAAAACATATATAATACCATTACAAAAATTGAATCATGTTTATATTTATTAGTCCTTTTAAATTAAAACATATTCAAATAAACATGTAAACAAACAAAAAACAATCATAAAATTGAAATATATTTTTATCATTTAAAATAAGATGAATGTGATACAGTAAGATGATATGCACTAAGATGATTTAAACTAAACGAACGTGTCCCGAGTACGAAACCCATTTCGAGGAACTTTGCCGAACCGGCCTTATCTCTTTCCCACTTCGCTTCTTATCAGCTTTAAACTATTACCCTATTACTAACCCTATAAATAACAAAAATGAGTGAGATGAAAAGAAACGTGTCCAGGCTGTAAGTTGAAGAGAATGAAAACACTGTGGTTCTCAGCAGCACAGATGGCGAGTGTGTGTCTGCACACAGTAAAGGACACGAGTGCTGAGGCAGGAAAACCGCTCCAATTAAGAAGCACTTGACACCTGCGGGAGAAGAGCATGAGGTGAAAGAGAGCCAGTTCAGCAGGACACGCTCCTCATTAGCATCGCTGGAGGTCACCTCACGAGAACAGATCTCAAATGTTCGGACTTTTCTCTATCATGTAGAACACATCATTTTACATGCGGCTGTGTCACAAATAACATTCTACTTCTGCTACAATTTGTGCACTTTGGGAAAGGCGATCAAATTTACCTTCAAATTTAATGTTGAATTAAATAAATAACTTTCATACAAAACTAAACACAGAACAACAATGAAATCATAAAATTGCAAAACTAAAAAACTAAAAAACTAAAATAAAACACTGGACAATTATTTTGAATGCAAATAAAATACTATTAGTAATTGAATGAGAAAAACACACAATAAAAATTCATTGTAAAAAAACAAATCATACAAAGTAAAAATAAAATTCTGGCATCAATGGAAAACTAAAATAAAAGATTAAAATAAAATAAAAATAAAATAAAAAATCTAATTAAAATACTAACATTTATTAAACCATAAAAAAAGAATCAAAATAAACCCTGAATAAAAAGTATGTAAAATATTATATTTTATTTATTTACCTGGATGTCATGTGGCCACTATCCAACATAGATCTGTGTATACATGAAAGTGTTGTTAAACTACTGACATCAACATACTCCGAGCAAAAGATATTGAGAAAGTTTCTTCTTTGGTTTAGAAATGACTTTCATTCATAACTACACAAAACAACAGGACATATTTCTTCTACTGCATTCTACATACATGTTTTTGCTTTCATTTTGCTTAAGTTTTTAAATATGTGATGTTAAGTTCAGTTAAATAAATATGAAATTGTGTAAATTGATCTAATTAAATATTAATGTAAATGTTTTAAATTATTTTCTAAAATAAAATAAGCAAAATAAAACACAAAAAATGTAATACATTTTAAAATACAAACAAAAAATGTACAAAAATATTAAAATTATTAAAAGTAAATTCAAAAATAAAAAAACAAAATAAAACACTTATTACATAGAAGGCTACATTAAAAGATTAAATTTAAAGATAAAAAAAATTACAAAACGTAAGGTCTAAAAGCAAACATGATATCTATAATAAAAGCTATAATGTTAAAGCTTTAAAAAATACCGAAGCATGAAAACTATTCGAAAATTAAAACTGCAGCAAATTGCTGTACTGTTTTTCCTCTTTGTGTAATGTTCAGGAAAAATGCAATCCACTCATTTTTCTTCAAGTGAAGAAGAGGTGATATCAGGATTCAGTCCCAACATGAATAACACTCGATACGGGATATTAAACGAAATCCAGATGTATTCAAAATTAAGGCAACTGAGATTTGTGTAAATTCCTACAAAACCAACACTTGGCAGAAAATCAACAGAATATAAAAATGTGAAGCTTAATATCTGAGGAAGACGATCCGTGCATCCGTCTATCAACGCAGTGTTTTCATATTCATGAGCTTCAGTCCAGCAGACATAAAACATAAACCTCATCCAGAGTCCAGCAGTCCAGCGAGGAGGACAGTCCAGTCAGTGTTTTTAGTGCTGAAGCCACCTGGATGTTCATCGTTTCAGCTCAGAGCATCCATCAGAACATTCACCTCTTCAGGACACTACCTGACAGAAAAACACAACATCATCATCACACTGCAGCGCACACAGAAAATACTGTACATGCAAGTAAATTAACTAAATCCAACGATTAAACTAGATTTCTGATCTTATAATCTATATTCCATTTATTGTTATCCATACAATTAACAAAAGCAAAAAAGGCCTCTAACACTAGCTTGCTCTATTCTTTCTATCTGTTTTATTTTTATAATATATAATAAAAAAATTACAAAAAAACCTTTATGTACATAAATTCTGAATTTCAAATAAATCTATATTATTTTGAATGTGGCTAATCTTTTGACAGATCGCATCAGATCAAGTGCATAAAAGGCCTGCAAGGTCATCAAGGTACATTAAATTAATTTATTACAGCATTTATTTCATTAGCAAATAATATTGTTGTTAGTATATTTAAACCCAGATGATGATTGTAAACATGTCATATTAATTTTGACCGTTAAGAAAAAAGCCCAAAACAAAACAAAAAAAGCTGTTGTTGGTTTTGTCATGTTTGTGAAGGTGATAGTGTGTAGGGTGCATTACACAGAACGTAGTGCGCACTTGGACTGGTAGGCTTGAATGTGGTCGCTGGTTTCCATGGTGATCTGTTGCCGCGCTACATGGACGTCCTGTGATGAGGGAGTTTCTGTTACTACACCCTGAGAACAGGAAGTGACGTCATTATGCACCAGTAAAAGTTTCATTCTAAATAAACAACACATAGGTCAGCTGGTCGATGTTAGTTCATGATACCTAATGTATTTGCTAACAAAGAAAAATGGTTACTAATTTATTCATTATTCATATTTTTACAACACTACAACATGTGTATTAAAGCATTATCAAAACAACGTTTTCAGCATTTAGTTAATACAGAATATGAATGTCCATTTATACTTTCTTTTTGCTTATAATAAGAAATGTTCCAGAGATCTTCCCTTGTATTAGATTTATAAATAAAATATAACATTATAAAGCTTGTATGTTTAAAAATAAAGACAATAAATTAACCCAAAATATTAGTATATTAATTTCACAGTTGTACTGTAAAATATTATTATCATTGTTGGAGCTGTTTTTATTTTCAGTGAAATATTAGAATGAATTGTTATTTTTAATTGTTATTATTTATAATTATTAGAATTAATTGTTATTATATGCACAACATTTGTAATATTTAGTAGTAATTAAAGTTATTATTAAACAATAATAGTTATTATTACAGTCATATTGATACAGAATAATTTTGTGTCAAATTGTGCATTCATAATAACAATAATAATAACAATAATATGTTGCTTTTCTTATTACTATTGTCAGATTGATATATAAATCTAAATTTTGGGTCAAATTTTAAATTACAACATTTTTATTATCATATTGAAATATAATCATACATTTTTGGTCTAATTTTTCAGTCTTACTGAAAACTGTGCAGTCCTAGTTTTTATGTAACTCATGAAACATGCTTGATTGACCTCTACAGGAAGTGCTGACGGAGGAACCGGTGTTAACTGATGGATGAATGCTCCATGCATAGGGCCCACAGGAGCTGGAGCCGTTATATACTGAAACACACACACACACACAGATCAGAACCGTGGAGAACACGAACATGCAATTCTCCTGCCGTCCTGCAGAGGGCACTGAGTGATCAAGAGTTCACACTGTCTTTCTTGTGTCGTGTGTGTGTGTGTGTGTGTGTGTGTGTGTGTGTGTGATGGATGGTGCATCTGTCTCATAGAGCAGTGTTAATGTTAATTTCCTGTACAGGAGCTCAGTGTAAACTACTTCCGTGTCAGAGTGCTGAAGACTAACACACACACATTCCTCAGGTTTCCAGTAACCAAACACAGATGTTCTCGTGATGTATAGTGTTGGGGAAATGTGAAATTAGAGCAGACACCATATAAACTCACATTAGCAGAAGATCCCAGGGTCAGCTGACTCATCTGTTGATCTAGAGCTGGACTGATGAGTGCTCCCTACACACACACAGAAAACATACACACATTTAACTTATTTCTGCAAACAACAAAAGAATTCTTATTAAGCTGCCAATTTTCTTTTTTTTTTCTTTTTTTTAGTCTTCAAAAATAAAGAAAGACGTCTACATCCACACGAACCTTGTTTCCAGAAAGTGAGTTTGTGATGTGTAAAAACAAATGGAATTCAGCCCAGAACACAGTGATATTGATTTAGTGAATGTCATATAACTGTAGGTTATGGTTGGCTGAGTCCATATCGTGCGGTTGTGCTGAAGCGAATTGTCGGTCGGGCTTCATTTCAGAGACTGAACTCAATCAATGACTTGAACACGGCAAACAGTCCAGAAACAGCACGAGGAGCATGTTGCAGGAGTTCATACAAGAAAAAACTGAATCAGCAGCTTAAGTCTAAAATTACACAGAAATATAATGCTCTCAGAAAGCTGCACAAACTAAACTCTGTGATGCATTTGAAGGACTTTGAGCATGTGCAGGTGTCAGACTGAGCAAGAAACATGTCTCCACAGTCTTTAGTTTTCATGATCATTTTCAGCCTTTCTAATACAAATAAGAAAGCTGTTTCTGCTACTGTACCTTTTAGGCTTGTGTCTGTAAATGCTCAAAGGTCAGAGGTCACTTACTGTGGGCTGCATCACATACTGCTGCTGCTGTGGTGGCATCCATGCTGTGCTCTGAACCTGAGAGGAACAACAAACCATAAACACTTTTTATTAAAGGGTTATTATCACTAATTATTAACTACAAGCATTGAATAAACATTAACTGAATTACTGAAATTTAAAAAAACTAAATTAGTTTATTATTTTCATAATGTTGCTAGCAAAAACATTTCCCTTTTTCTTGAGGGTGACGTCACTGGCCAGGAAGCATATAAGCGCATGGAAAACGCCGGCCAGATAGCTCCTTTCATGAAGCGGAGCGCCAGAAGGGGTGCCAAAAGTGTGGTTTCGAGACGCAGCATCAAGGAACAGGGTTATATACATAACCTGAGACGTTCCTTTTCAGGAACTCGAGCTGCGTCAACGAGACGCTTTGGGAACGAGATGCCCAGACTCCAGACTTTTAAATTTGTGCACATCTAGGACGAGAGAACAGAGGAGCTTGTAGCTCGAAGATCGAGTCCATAAAATCAAACAAATGTGTGGGGGGTTGACCACCCAGCAGCATCACAAATATCGGCCATGGAGACCCCTACTAGCAGGGCCTTCGAGGCCGCCACACCACGTGTCGAGTGCGCTCTGACTCCTAGCCTCGGCGGGAGTCCAGAGGACTCATATGACATGTTGATGGCATCCACAATCCAACAGCTTAAATCTGTTTGGTCAGAGAACACAATGCTAGCAAAAGATCTGAAATCTCCTCTATGGGCTCAAAAGGAGGCCCACAGAGGACTTCTAACACAACAGCCAAATCCCAGGAGGGCACCCTGGTCTGTACTGGTGGCCTTAACCGCAGCGCACCGTGGAGGAAGTGTATGACCAGGGGTTCTTTACCAACTGTATGTCCACCAAGAGAGGAGTGGTAGAACATCACCAGAGCCTGCTCTAAATGAACTATCGTATGATTGATGCCCGCGAATTGTGGCGGAGCGCATCCAAACTGGATTCTGTATCCGTTTTCTACAGTACGCAGGACCCATCGAGACAC
>JAUMHI010000064.1:18497346-18507923 GCA_032359435.1 Enteromius unitaeniatus
GATGGTGCTCCATCACATACTTCCATCTCCACATCAAAGTTCCTCAAGGCGAAGAAGATCAAGATGCTCCAGGATTGGCCAGCCCAGTCACCAGACATGAACATCATTGAGCATGTGTGGGGTCGGATGAAAGAGGAAGCATGGAAGACGAAACCAAAGAATATTGATGAACTCTGGGAGGCATGCAAGACTGCTTTCTTTGCTATTCCTGATGACTTCATCAATAAATTGTATGACTCCTTGCCAAACCGCATGGATGCAGTCCTTCAAGCTCATGGAAGTCATACAAGATATTAAATTTGGATCTCACAGTACCACTACTTAATTTGCTGACATATTTTTGTATTTGCAGTAAATTTGTTCATTTTCTGTTTAGGCGACAAAACTTTTGTCTTGCCAAAATTTGATCTTTCTGTCTTGATTAAATGATAAATCTTTTTTCAGTGAAACTAATTCATATCAATGCATTAAACATTATTTGGCAGGGTTTTAGCTTTTTATACGAGCTATTTCTAACACCAATTGATTAATTAAAAGTCAGGTTAATAGTAGGTGTTTCTACAAAATAGATAAGCGACAAGACTTTTGTCAGGGACTGTACTATGGGAATCAGTCTCTCGAGGCTGGTCTCTGATATTTGAGGGACGATGTCTTGACACAGCCTCGGGTGGAGCTGTGTTTCCCTCGTGAGAGCTCAGTGGCGAACGTCTCGGCGCCGCTACGTTTCTGTGCGGCAGAACCTGAGACCGATGTTCGTGGGAGACACTCACGCCTCGTAGCACTGGCGAGGTTAGTGAGGGCATCTCCCGAGGGCACTGAGGAGAGATGAGAGCTCTTGCTGCGATGCTCTGTTTCTGCGTGTCTCTATAGGTGTAGCATAAGGAGCTGGTACTCAGGTGGGGCTGCTCCCGCCAACAGCCCCTACAAAAGAGAGGGAGAAAACGCTGAAACACCGCTGCTTGCTTTCGTGCCTTCTGCTGTCTTTCGACGACCGAGTTTATGATGTTGCCGAACAGACCCTCAGGCGCAAGTGGTGGCGTCCATCAGGCAGATTCTGTCTTTCTCTTTCATATCCGACAGTCAGCCAAAGCTAAGTCAAGCTTTAGCAGGTCAGCTTAGTACGCCTGTAACACTGCTTTCCTCCTTTTCCGTGTGCAGACACGTCACCAGCTTGACCTACCATCGAGTACCCCCTGCCAGCCTTTTAGCATTTTAGGCTTGGAGGGCTGGGATGGAGCCCTTAAAAACAATGCAGTGTAAGAGAGAGAGATAGCTCGCAAGCATCTGCTCATTGTCTTATAACCGCTTTCATTTATCCCCATTAAATGTATTTATTTAGGGGGATGAAAACCAGCAGGCCCGTTCTTGAAGGCATTTGTACAATTTGGTCCTACGCGTCCGTAGAAACGTTTGTTTTATCATTACTACAGCGCAGTTACTTTTCATCTATGCTGCCGCTCTATTTTTAGTTCAGCAGCAACGTGAGACACTGCCTTTATGAGCTCCTCATACTGGGGCGGTAGAGACCGCGGTCTCCTCTCCGTTCTAACCTCTTCATCCTCGGATGAGAAAGGAGGAACGCCGCGCCGCTTTAACGAGGGGAAGTAGCAGAACGCGCTTCCTTCCTCGAGTTCCTAGCGCTAATCGAGGCTCTCTATTTATCACTATAGAGATGCCGCAGGGAGCAAAGCAAACGTTTGTGTTTTCTACTCTTTCTTATTCTTTCACAACGTCTACAGTTCTCCTATTTTGTTGGAGAACTGCATCAACTTGCTTTGCTCCCCAACAAACTAGGACAAACACACAGTCAACACAGAGCGCTTCGCTGAATGACAAAAAGCTATCTGGCCGGCGTTTTGCACGAGCTTATATGCTTCCTGGCCAGTGACGTCACCCGCCATGACGTTCCAACTCATCATTGGCTGATTTCACACACGATTCAGAGCCGTCACGCTGAGGGCGTTCCCAAAGCGTCTTGTCGACGCAGCTTGATATAGCTAGAAATTTTCTACTCATTTTGTTTTTATTTTTGCTTATGCTGTTTTTCGATTTGCTCATTTTTCCACATTCTGCTATTGCTTATTCAAATTTATTAACAAGCTGTATTGACATTTCCAAAAATCATTTGTAACCAGCTGTTATAAAATATAAAAATAACATTAAATTCAAAATATGAATAGAAATTAATGTTAATTAATTGAAACAAAACCAAAACATCAAGAATGTGATGTTTTCTAAATTCTTGCTGCTATAAAGTAAATCAAACAGCAGTAATTCGTTCATGTATTCATTGGCCTAGAACCATATCTCTCTCAAGTATAAAAACATATTCATATATGGAAACATTATTTTTATGCACAGGCCTCATATTAGTGCTAAATCGGTGCTTGATCTTAGTGAAGAGAAAACAGTGATGAAGATGATGCTCTTCTGCTCTCATATTGATGAATCAATCTGAGAGTGATGGATCTCTCTCTCTCTGTCTTTCACACACACACACACACACACACACACACACACACACTTTGATCAGACCTACAGCTCTCTCTGACAGCAACTCTCTCATCATTTGTTAATGAAAGCTCCTGTAATTCGTCTGTCAGAGCAACAACTGAACCCGGAGACAGTCGATTCTTCACCTCCTGAAGACGCCGTGGAGACAAAGGTGTCTGTTCCTGATGGGGTTAACGACTCATATTCATTAAACACACTCAGACAAGCTTCCAGAGCAGAGCTGTAAGACACGGAGCTCATTTATTCATGCTCTAATTCTGACACACACTCACACTGTTTGTTTTGATATCTTAGTGAGGACATCACATACACTTACATTGATTTTCTATCAGGTGAATGATATTTTCTATCCCCAACCCCATCACTAAATGCTCACTAGTGGTTTGTCATTTTGTCCTCACAAGTATAGTTAAACCAGTACAGACTCACACACTCTTACACACACACACACCTGATATGTAGAGACGGGTGAAGTGGTGATGAACGGAGTGATGGAGGTCTGTGCAATCATTCGGTTAGCAGTGATGCTGTACGGAGAAGAGTAGAACCTGCACAGAAACAGAGATAAATAATTGATTTATTAATGATATTGATAAGGATATAAAACATAATTTTTGAAAAATGGAAAACCGAGTTTTCATTTTTTGCAAATAAACTATACATAAAATAAAATATCAAATTTAATAACTAATATAATGAAAACTATATAGAAAGTTGAAGAATTTTTGAGGGAAACAAATAAAAACATATCCTTAAAATAACAAACTTTCCACTCACAGGAGATAAACACATGTGCTTTTAATTCAGTTACAGCAATTGAAATAATTAACAAAAATAAAGTTGTATTACTGTGTTTTTGTTGCTCTCTTGTGAAATAAATGAATCATGGGAGACAATATATTCAACATGAAATGACTGAGTGCATGTTTAAATGATGCGTTCACACGCACACTTCAGCTCACATGACTGTGTGTGTGTGTGTGTGTCCTGCAGGCGGTGCAGGGATGAGACTGTAAATAATCAGAGCTGCTCTGATGTCTTATCAGGCAGGATGTTTTATTAGGAGACAGACACAGGAAACAGGAAGTGAGGGATTTCCTGAGAGCAGAAAATACTGGGAGAGATGATTTCTCCTCCTGTCAATGTGTGTGTGTGTGTGTGAGTGTGTGAGACGTACCCGTTCTGCATGACAGCAGGGTCGTATGTGAGTGTCATTCCCGTCTGCAAAGACACACGCAGAGAGAGACAGAAGTGTGTTAATAACAGATTTACAGCAGACTTCATCAGATCCTCCATCACATGAGAGAGACACTGATTATGTGAGTGTGTGATAATGAGAGTTTGAAACGTTTGTTTGTGTGTTTGTTCTTGTTGTGTGGTGTGCATGTTTATGAGGACACGCAATTCAAAAGGCGTAAAAAAAACATACTAAATGGTGTTTTGTTTTGTTTTGTTTTGTTTTTTAATCTAAAAAATGCACACAGTTTCCTGTAAGGGGTAGGTTTAGGTGTAGAGTCAGTGTAGGACAATACCACATCCAGTCTGTACAGTAGAAACACCATCACACCTATGAAGAGACCCCATAAATCACAAAAAACAACATGTGTGTGTGTGTGTGTGTGTGATGTTACCTCTCCTTCTCTCCACGCTCGACCGTTCTGTGGATATTTACTCTGAGCTTGTCTCTTCTTCTGACCACCGTCAGCAAACTTACAGAGCAGCGGTTCAAACGCACCTGCAGTTAACAAACACCAGAGACAGAGATTGAGAAAAAAATACACACACACACACCTCCCCAGCTGTCCACTTCACTGCTACAACAGACAGAGATAAAGACATGAGAGAGAAAGAACGACAGACAGACAGATCTCTGAGCTCTACCTGGGCTTCCTGCTGGAGTCTTCAGATATTTCCCATTCAAATGTTGTATGACAACTTCACATTTCTCTGTGGACTCCATTCTGAAGAAAACACACACACAACTGGAATAAAACACTCAAATTCAAGGAAAAATACAGCAGGGAAACACACCATTGTGTCGTTTCAAAGGTTTTAAAAATCTTAACAGAGACAACAAAATAAATAATATTTATTAAAAAATAATACATAAATAAATCTATCTATATTCAAATCAGTAAATAAATAGACATAAATTAACATTATTTAAAAATACAAATTAAAAATAAGAAAAATTATACTAAACTAATAAACAACAACTATACAATAATAATAACAAAAACATTTTGTCCTGAGGCTCTGAATATTAATTGGTGGTAATAATCAAAAGCTGCAGCTGCTGAAATGAAGAGGCTGTTGTTGACCCTGATTAGAATAAATCAGCACACACTCGACTCCTCTAAAGTGTGTTAAACACTCTGTGTAATGCACACACACACACCTGGCAAAGCCAACACCTCTGCTGGCTCCGCTGGCATCTCGTAAGACGCGTGTGGAGACGACGTGACCGAAGGGTCTGAGCAGTGTCTCCAGCTCCTGTTCCTCCACAGACACGGGCAGATTAGACAGGTACAGGTTAGTGGGGTCCTGCTCCTGCTGCTACACACACACACAAACACATACAAAGATCCGTCGGGTTACTTGCACCACTGTTTCTTAACTGCGTACAGTCACAGAAACAAACAAACAAGTAGTTTGTTTGTTATTAGTAAATAATCATTTCATCCATTATACACCATTGTTCAAACATTAATAGTCATTAGCAAGCAATTTATAAATACAGCTACAGTAATAAATGCCTTGTTCTTGAGCATATATATATATATATATATATATATACATAATGTTTCAGAATTGTATGTTAATACTTCATTAATGATCAATTTATTATTTCTAAATAATTATGTTATTTACACTTTGATGTTACATATGGGAACCCGCATGAGAGACCATTCGCCTTTGAGCTTCAAAGAAAAGGAGCTGCAGTGCACCTGCAAACTTTCACTTCAATACTCACCGTTCCTGAGCTGGAGACTCCCTCGGCTTTCGTTTTGGTGAAGTTGGAGAGAGTTCCTGCACTCTCGTCTGACAGCGTTCACTGGGTGGCTGTCAGCAGATCCTGCTGACTGGTGGCCTTATTCAAGGCCGGCTGTACCAGCCTTTTCCATTTCTGCGAGCAAAGACCTACTGAGTGCACAGAGTTAGCGCGAAAGGTCTTCCCTGGGCAGTACAGAAAAAGAGAAATTTTCTCATGGGTTGGAAAGGTGTTTTCTTGAATGTCGATCCGACCGTGCGTTTCTGTGTGTGGGAGTTTCCTGACCTCATCAGACGGACATGATCGCCTCATGCGTTCATTGTGAACAGATGACCATGGCTATGTTGAGGTCCCGTCTCTCATTCGTGAGACGGCTTGCCGACTTACCATGGAAAGGACGCGAGGTGGAGCTTTTTGTCCTGGCTTTTCGACTGCTATGGCGAGGCACCGTGGGACTTCATGGTGACGGCCCAGAATGTTCCTTTGGGTGTAAAAGCCCAGCGGATTTCTGCCCCACTGCGTAGTCCCTGGCTCCACCCTGGAAGAGATGGCTCCCCTGCCAGCCAGGCTCAGCGTCTCTTTTGGGGCACCATGTGAGGATGAGATGTCTTCTGCAGTGTCAGAGGGAGAGTCAGCTAGTGAGGTGGAACTCACGCTGGAACAGTGCCCCACCGCCAGCCATGGCTCTCGTCCAAGGCATGTAAGCTTTTGTCCGCTCTCACAGGTCAGACTTACTATGCCACCTGGCAGGTTGCCACCACCTTGCACACTATGGCGATGCTTCAAGTCTGCCAGGCTAAAGCGGTAAAGCAGCTGCAAGAGAGCAGTCCTGATCAAGGGGCAATGCAGGAACTCACCGCGCGTGCCCTTGGTCAGGTGATGTCCACAGCCATGGTCCAGGAGCGACATCTGTGGCTGAACCTGGCACAGATGGCAGACGTCGACAAAGCACGCTTTTTTTAGCCTATTCGGCCACACTGTAGAGGACTTAGCCCAGGAGTTCTTGGCAGTTTAACGGCAGACCAAGGCGATGTCCCACATCCTGCCCCATGTCTGCTACATCCCCCACTGAGGCACACGATACCAGCTTGGGGGCCTGGCGTCGAGCTGGCCGTGGGCAAGGGGCCTCACCCGCAGCTTAGGGACCGGCCAAGAACACCCGCAGGTCTGTGACTTTCATTTTCTGATCTTTCCTCAACACAGACCCCTTCTGTGGTTTGCTTTCAAGGGTCAAGCACATCAGTACAAGGTCTTACTCTTTGGCCTGTCCCTCTCTCCCTGCCTCTTTATGGAGGTCGCGGAGGGTGCCCTCTCGCCTCTGTGGCAGATGGGCATCCGCATCAACTATCTCGACGACTGGCTGATAATAGCTCACTCAAGAGATCTGTTGTGCATGCACAGGGACCTGGTCAACCGAGAAAAGAGCAAACTGCAGTGCAGGTGCAGAGGATCTTTTTTCTCGGCATGGAGATGGACTCGGTCGAAATGACTGCCCGCCTCACCAACAAGCTCGCACAGGCCATGCTGAAATGTCTTGATCTCTTCAGGCACAAGACAGTGGTTCCCCTCAAAACTTTTCAGAGGCTCCTAGCGCATATGGCAGCCACAGCCGCAGTGACGCCGCTGGGCTTGCTTCATATGGGACCACTTCAGCGTTGGTTACATGACGAGTCCCAAAATGTGCATGGCACAGTGGCACTCTCCGAATTGGCCAGACCCTGCCTTTTCTTTGAAGCTCAAAGGCGAATTTCTGAAAGGATCATGTGACACTGAAGACTGGAGTAATGGTGTTTTGTATCACAGGAATAAATGACATTTTAAAATATATTCATAATTTTCTAGATTTGTAATCTTCTAATTTATGCAGCCTTTATGAGCTTAAGAAACATCTTAAAATATCTGACTGACACCAAATTTTTGAACGGTAGTATATATACAGTACAGGCCTAAAGTTTGGACACACCTTCCCATTCAATGTGTTTTCTTTATTTTCATTACCATTTACATTGGTAGATTCTCACTGAAGGCATCAAACTGATTTCTGCACAACACAATGGGGTTGATGGTCCCAACCCCATTGATAAAGCAAGAAATTCCACTAATTAACCCTGATAAAGCGCACATGTGAAGTGAAAACCATTTCAGGTGACTACCTCTTGAAGCTCATTGAGAGAATGCCAAGAGTGTGCAAAGCAGTAATCAGAGCAAAGGGTGGCTATTTTGAAGAAACTAGAATTTAAAAGATGTTTTCAAAAATCTGCTGAAGCTGGTTGTGTTAAAATAAAGTTTCTCAGCTTTTAATTTTTAGCTTATTTAAAACAACTTCTCTTCACTAAAACAAGAAACTTCTCCACTTCTTCTTCTCCTGTAAACATATTTTACCATCTCAGATTAGTCTCTCATTTACCCAGAAGCCCTTGCTGCTGTAATTACACTAACTGGAGTCAGACGGCAGCAGTTAATTAGAGAATAATGCACACGAAGCATAAGACACATCTACACTCTGTATTTCTACTGTCTAGCAGAGAGATTCACTAATTATTTGTACGAGGAAAAATAATTCACACAGAGCATCATGAGAATAAATACAAATCTCTACTGCTATGAAAGCTGTATCATCCTGCCATTCCAGGTGATCGAGGTGATTACATTCAATTAGCATCTCATTATCATATGATTAGTGAACTGATCATACCTGAGAAATAGTGCAGAAAAAGACATGAAATCAGAACAGACTCTACTGATGTTTCTCACACATGTTCTAGTCTAACTGTGAATGATTTACCAGGCACTATCAAAACCTTGAAGAAACTGACAGAAATATGTTTAATAACTATCACTATAATACATTAAAATGTAATACCAGTCTAAACTAAAACTAACTTAAACCATCTAGACTTAATTTTAACAGTAACAGTATCAACAGTAAACTTGTACAGCGCTTTATTTGCCAAAAAAATTTTTTCATTAAGTTAAAAGATTCAACAAATCAATACCGTTTTATGCCTTCATTTAATTACATGACAGAATTTCATTATTGTAATGAAGTTTTTTTATGACTCACTCGCTTTTACACCCAAAGGAACTCACTAAAGTTTTATCTTAGCATTAAAATAGGATGCAGAAAATCTAAAACAGGAAACACAATTTGGTAAAAATAAATAACTCGCCAGAGAGACCTATCTGCTTTGAGCTTTTACTAAAGGCCAATGAATATTTGCGTGCACTGATTGCTCTCGGGTGCACCATTGCCTCATCACTGCATGAGTATAAGAGGGCACGTGCACAGTGCACATGCAGGTTTTCGCTGAAGAGCCGTTGTCGGCGTCAGTGCGACCCAAGAGACGTGGCAGGAGAAAGTGTAACGTCGCCGTTCACTCCTTCAGGGAACGTGGGTTACGTTCGTAACCTAGATGTTACCCTTTCAGTCGAATCACTTCGACGTTACATATGGGAACACCCATGGAACAGGCCACACTCTAGGGCAGCGTTACGAGGAGATCCCTTGCCAACTGGCGAGACATTTTTAGCTTTTCCAGTTCGTTAGCAGAGGAATCTGCACGTAACCTTCTCAACCTCACCATGGCCCATATGAGGGGTGACAGAGTTGCTTTCAGTGGTGCTGAAACAAGCGGCTGAGGGCGGAGCGTATGATGTTTTTCTGAACTAACGCATTCGGAATTTTCAATATATCGATACGAATATGGATATAATCGAAGGGAAACACAGCCTTGTGCAGACTGTGGAGATGATTTTGCCACACCTCTGGCGAAGGAGACCAGAGGAAGCACAGCTGGAGCTACTCCGCTCTAGACCGACTGCGGGGCAGGGAGGACTCAGGTTACGCACATTGAAGGGAACACTGAGATATTTAAGCGCGGGTTCCGTGGAAGCGGCGCAGCAAGCCGGCACCAGCCGGTCTTCTCACTCACCTGCTGTCCTGATCGAGGACGTGAGAAGACACGGCCTCTACGCGGAGGTCGTAGAACCTGGTGAAGGTGTTGGGTGTCGCCCAGCCCGCAGCTCTGCAGATATCCGCTAAAGAGGCGCCATGAGCCAGCGCATGGGACGAGGCCATACTCCTTGTTGAGTGAGCTCTCAGTCCGATGGGGCAAGGCTCTCCCTGGTATAAATAGGCCACCATTTGACGAACAGACCCCATCTCTGAGCATAAGCCTGCCTCGTAGAGGGGGCTCGTGCTTGAGTGATGGTATCTACGACAGCGCTGGAAAGGCTGGAGAAGTCTGCCGCGTCCCGTCCAGAAGCCACATGTGCAGATTCTTGATTCTTGCGGGTGCCATATGGTGCCCATCCCCTGAGAAAGAAGGTCCTTCCTCCAGGGGATTTTCCAAGGAGGGGCTGCCACGAGGAACGCAAGGTCTGCAAACCACGTCCCGGAGGGCCAGTAAGGCCCTACCAGCAGGACTTGTTCATTGTCCTCCCTGATCTTGCACAGGGTCTGTGCAAGGAGGCTCACTGGGGGAAACTCTTACTTGAGCCCCGGAGGCCAGCTGCATGCCAGTGCATCCCTGCCGAGCGCCGGAGGGGACTCGGAGAGGGAATAAAACAGACAGAGGTGGCGTTCCTGGCACTGTGACTTTCGTCGCCCATAGAGCGAGGTCTGGGGAGCGGTCTCCTCCGAGAACACCACGGGACTGCGTGGTGCGTCAGAAGTTCGTGCAGCTGGAGCACTGGACGAAGCATTTTGAACCGTCACCTGGAGGTCCCCCAGGCGTCTCGCCGTGGCAGCCGTGAACTTGCTACGGTCCAACGGCTTACCACGGGAAGAGCGCGAGGGGAGCCTGCTCATGAGTGAGAGGTGGGACCTCCACACAGCCAAGGTCAACCGCTCGCAATGAGTGCAGTGACCTTCCATGAACGCCGCCTGAGCGTGTTCTCTGCCCAGACACAACAGACAGCGAGGTGAGGAAACTTCCACACCCAGAAACGCACGGCCGGATCGACATCCCGTTACAGAATGCGTCACCAACCACAGGAAAATTGCTCTTTTTCCTGGTCGCCCAGGGAAGACCCAAACGCGGCAACTCCGTGCACTCAGGGGTCTATGCTC
>JAUMHI010000064.1:18543915-18567774 GCA_032359435.1 Enteromius unitaeniatus
GACACACAGCGTCTCCAGAACATGGCGCCCGCAGCAACACTACAGACAGAATAATAGCTCCACCTTCTTTCTTTGTGTGAACATTTGGCCGATGTTATGAAAGCATGCCCCCACTTTGTGAGAGACATTTTAGGAGGGTGTGGACAAGTCATAACCTTTATAAAGAATATCTCTTTGGTTTTAAGACTTCAGTCTTTAACTTTAACTTCAACTTTACAGATCTTCTTTATGCACCAAGAGCTTGTAACACTCTAAAGAGAAAGGAAAAGGAGACTTATTATAACACTTGCATATCATTGTACTTTTGTTCATTTTGATAGCTTCCAGTCCTCATTTGTAAGTCGCTTCAGATAAAAGAGTCTGCTAAATGACTACATACATGTAAACGTAATGTACTGGAATAAAAACCAAGTATTCTTTTTAAATTAATTTTAAAACTGTGTCAGAACCTGTCAAAGCTAATGTAGTTGCCATTTTTTTTTCTTTTATAAATGACAGATGAACAGAAGCTGTGGAATAATATTTGATAGAATCAAAGCATTCTGAATAGACCTATATCACAGTCGCTTAAATATATATATATATATATATATATATATATCTGGTTGAAAGGTGCTTCAATTAAATAATGTTCTGCTGTGGGCCTGAACGGTGGAGGATTCTTTAAGAGCAAACAGAAGAGAAAAAACAACATCTACTATAGTATAACGTTCTGCATTAAACACGAATGAAGAGGTGATGTGTGCTGACAGATGCATCTATTTTAGAGCATAAATCTGATATCTGTGAATCACGAAGGCCACTAAATCAAGACTGAGAGGAAAACAGAGAAATGTGTGTGTGTTCAGAACACAGAGAAAGTGATGAGGAGAAAATGTGTTGTGAAAACTGCTAATGAAATCAAATACTTCTCTGAGGTCACATTGTGCAATGAGCCAAGAAACACAGATCTTAAAGAATTCAAAAATGTTATAGCAGGCTTTAGTCAAGTTTTGATGTGAGAGTCAACAGGAGTTGGACTTTTCATTATTATTATTAATGACTGATTTGTTTCTTGCAAACATGCATCTTCTCCAGATGTTAACTGATGGACTGGAGTGGTATTATTTTGATGTTTTCATCAACTGTTCATATGGCACTCATTTACTGCATTGTGACGCAAAGCTATTTCTCCAAATCTGATGAAGAAACAAACTCATCTACGTGTTGGATGTGTGTTTAAGCACCAACTCAGGTCTCTGATAATGAGATGTAGTTATAAAAAAGTAAAGATTAAGCACTGGTTTTGACCTTTTCTGAAGTAACATGGTGCAAAGGCTAACCCTATTACCTCAATTGTCAACAATTACATTATTAAACCACTTTGGAAATGTTCTTTTATAGGTTTTCTTATTATAGGTAAAGCATCATTTTTTATGGTTCATCACGATACTGACATGCTTGATGCCTTAAAACCAAACAACTGTAATAATACTATATTAATATAGGTGCTGTACCACTTTCATTTGCAAATATTGAGCACTCTTATTAAAAATTAATATTAAACGTTGCTTCATTCTGTACTATTATTTCTAATACTCTAATACTAATTCTATTAATAATATTTCCTCAAAAAATTGCAGCACAGAAAGATGTCTTATATGAGCATGTGTATAATTAAAAAAAATAAGTGGAGAATTATTTTAGAATCAGACTTGTATCCTCTGCACTGTAATGGAATCAAATCATGAGGCAAGTAAAGCTTCACACCTCTATTTCCTAGCTGCAGTTGTTCTGTGCAACCAGGCCTGTGAAAAAGTGTTAAATAGAGGTAAAGATCTGTTGCGATTTCTGCTACAGTTCAACTTGAAGTTTACAAAAACACTAAAGATGTCTTGTTTCTACATCCTCACTCCTACATGAAAGACAAATTTAACCAACACACACACGGAAGAAAATATTTTATATGTCAAATTCTTTTTAAACCACACGTGTCTTCTCATGCATTCTCATGAACCTCATGCAGCCAGAAACACTGAATCGAAGAGAGCAATCACACACACACACACACACACACACTCACCTAATGTCATGATCAGGTCAGATCTAGGGTAAGAGGCACTGTGATCATTCAACACTATCTGAGAGAAAGAAAAACATGACAAATATGAGAAGCACACAAGATAATAGAGATACTGAGAAAAAGATGAGAAACAAGCTTAAATGTTAAAGATAGTTACAGATCAACACAGATGAAGCTATGACATCCATATAAGCATTTGGAGCTCACATGATCTGAAATATTTGACTAATAAATTACACTTTAATATCTTATTTTATTTAGGAATGTTTGTTTTGTTTATGCTGATACTGAGCAAAGGGTCTGAATAGTTATGACCATGTGAGATTTCAGTCAACAAATGTCAACAATTCTGAGTTTTTCTGTCAATATGAGGTGCTGTCTGTACATTAATGAGGGAAAAAAATAACTTAGCAAATGGCTGCAATATAACAAAGAGTGAAAAATGTAAGGGGGTCTGAATACTTTCCGTACCCACTGTAATATCATTTGTTGTTACTGTAAAAAAACAACAACTTTTATACAGATCTAATTACATTCAACATCAAATTTTACAAACACACACACAAATATATATATATATATATTTATACCTGTGTAGGCTTTTGGTTTCTTCAGGAAAGTGTGATGGAGCACCACCAGGTGGCGCCGACCGATCACACATCTCATCCAGACTGATTCATCTGAGAGTACTGGATGGGAAGAGACCTCTGAGACCTGAGAGATGTGAGAGAGGATTATGAACATGACAATTGCACAACATACTTTATCTTTAATGAATGCATTTTTCTATGAATTAATTAAAATAATGTGTGCACCATCAGTAATATACTTGACACAATTTTTCCAGGATTTCTTCAAGTCGGTCCCGAAACAAACATTGACATATTTTGGTACATTTTCCAGTGATAACTGGCATTAGGTATTGTCATCAAATCATTTCCCTCTGATTTTAAAGGGAAAACACACACTTGGAGCCAGTCAAACAGAGCGAGTAAGATCTCATGCAGTGCAATCAGGTTATCAATCCACTTAACATCCTCGGTTAAGCACCAGCAGACAGCTCCGTTTTAATATAAGCAAAGCTCTCACACCTCAGCTCAACAGCTTGTGGAGTTGGAGGCGATTTTTCTTTAAGGGATTTCTAACAAGCCTCAGTGCGAACAAGGATAATTTGATCAAACGCAGACTTTTTTTGCAAGAGCCAATTAAACAGAGTGAGTAAGACTTCACACAATGCGACAACAGAAAAAACAAAACGCTCGGCAAGAACGACAGAAACGCCTCTGTAATCGCTCCAATTACAAAATCTCCAAAATTAGTCATCCTCTTCTCTGGAATGCTAGCTGACGAGGATCTGAGACACTGCTGAATTAGATCTGAACACAGGTGAAACACTAGATAGAGGACTAGATCATTTACTGCCTGTATGTGTCTATACTGTATCTACTGGGCTGAGTCTTTCTGAATGTCTTATCTTATAATTTTATGTAATCAGATGTTATTGACAAAATGGACACAAAGGACGCATTTATTTATTTCATTGTTTTAATTATTCAACATGTACAATGCCATGTACGTGATCAAATTTCTCTAGCTGCGAGAGGTTTGGGACTTTGATGTAGGTGTGGATAGCATCCTCTAGAGAACTTTCAGAAAGAAAGAATTGGTTTATTTGTAAGTTATCAAACTCCAAAACCAGATTCCGAATTTGGGGAGAACTGAAGGATTTTAGGGTCTCAAGGTTGAGTTGATAACTTGCCCTTTTTTCAGAGGGACCGAAAGCGCTAACTTCAGTTTTATCTGTATTCAAGAAGCTAAAATTTTAAGAGAGCCAAGATTGTATTCATAGTCATAGGCAAGCAAATTTGCATATTGTTGGCATAACACTGGAGGGAAACGCTATGTTTCCTAAAAACAGAGCCCAGAGGAAGAAGATAAAGAGAGAAGGAGCTAAGACAGAACCCTGAGGAACCCCACAGATTAAGTTGCCGGGGGACGAGATAAAGCTCCTGAATCTCCTATTGGTTAAAGTTTTATAAAACCAGTTTAAGACCACACACCCCTCTCCCTCAGACCAATACATGATGCCAAACAAGAAATGACAATCTCATCTTTCTATTGTTCTGTCTGTCTATCTATCATTATAGTTTTCATTCTATCTATCAGTTTGTCTCTGTCTATCTGTGTGTATATATATATATAAATATCTCATCAGTGTCTAGAGAGAGCGTGCATTCGTCTGTCTGTCTATCCATCTATCTTTAGTGTTGTGTGTCTGCGGTCTGTATGTGGCCTACAGGCTGTTCTTCACAGACCCTCAGCGGGGGCGTCACATGTGCGCTGGCTGCACTCTCTGCTCAGCACCGCTAAACGATCCCAGACCGTTCCAAACCATCCCAGGCCGCGCCAAACCAGTACAGAACGCACAACTGCTCCCACATTTGTCCCCACGTCTGTGTTGACACACCGGACGCCAAGCGCGGGGGGTACGAGCCCCTCGTTCAGCTGGGTACGGGCGTCTTGCGCACACCCAGTGCCCAGTCGGCGGAGGGGCTGTGTTTAAATTAAACAGGCACGCAGGGAAGGCCCTGTGTGGGTCCTCGTAAGGCCTCACACACAGATGTTTCTCGGGCATTGTGATCCAGAGAGCACAGATAATTGGTTTTCTCCTGGATGGGACGGGTGATGCTGTTGCCAGTGTGTGTGTGTTTTTCGGGTGTGGGTTTCGGCTATTAGGGCGTATATGTGTGCGTCTGCTGGTTGTCACCATATGCCGGCAGCCGCTTCCTATGGTTTTACAATTTTAGCACATTAACACGCCACGACGGGTCGGTTCACCTCCGTCCCGCTGTACGCCACTGTATTCTTCATGGTTTGCATCGGAATCAGGCGCAAACTGGTCTAAGTCGGTGCGTTTAGCGCTCTGGGGAGACCATGGCTGGGTTTCGTGTGGTTTCTCTCGAGCAAAACCTCTAAGCAGCACAGCTGAGAGTTTCCGCCTCAGAATTATTCCAATTAACACTTCTGTCGGCTGTCGGCTGCTGATACGGGCCCAATCCCAGCGCTCCAACCTGCCGCTGATCACCGAGCAGCCTCTAACATCTCTGTCATTGCACACAAAGAGCAGAAACTGATTGTGGACCAGCTCTGTAACTGGAGTCTGATGTAGGGTGAACATCGGAGTGCCGCTTCTCACCACTAGAGGGCAGTTCATGACTTAACTTCTGATTTGCAGTCCACCTGAGAGATGACCTGAAAAGAGACCAGAGCACAGAAAGATGAAACGATTGAGAGAGTAATTAGACGAGGAATGACAGAAGCAAACTCGTATAGCTCAGGAGACTCAGTAGGAGCTCCTTATCACAGATTTTTCTAGCGAAAGGCCTTTTTAACTAAAAGCAAACCCAGTCAAAAGTTGCCATGCACCTGAGGTTCTCAGCATTTTTGACTCAAAGCCTTACAATAATATTATAAACAGAACTAGTGTCAATATAGGTCAGTTAGTTAATCAGAATTAATTTGGTGATCTCAGATGTTTCAATTAATGTAAGCTGTTCAATAAAAGTACTACTTATTGATGAGAAATATTAGGATTTGCGTTGACATCAATTGGATCCTTTTTTATTTTAAATAAGTTAGATCGTTTAAATATATTTACTATATTATTTATAGAAATCATTAATTATTAAATTTATTAATATTTTTAGTAATATTTTGACCGGTTATAATAATAATAATAACTATTATTATTATTATTATTCAGTGTCTGGATTGTTGATATAGGTAATTTAATTAACCGATATTAATTTTATAAATATATAAATATTAATGTATGTATTATAATAAATGAATGCTTTCATTAAAAAAACAATTGTTGTTAAGGGGAAAATTTTTCACTTTGACATACACAGCATTTTTATTAATTTAGATTATTATTATTAATTTAATGCCAGGATTTTCGATACAGGTCATTTAATAAAGAAAAAATTCAGATTTTGTAAATGTACATATGCTCATCAACAAAACAATACGATAAACGATAAAATATTTCAGTTCGACATACTAATGTTTTTTTTTTTTCAAATTGTAATTCATTATGAATATTATTATTATGTATTATTTATTGCTAATATTATGATTTACAAATATTATTATTAGTGTTGGGGTGTCAATAAAAGTCAATTAAGTAACCACAATTCATTTTGTGATTTATAAAAATATTCTTAAATAAAAACAATAGTTTTTGAGGGGCAAATAATATTATTCAAGTGCTTTTTAAGCATTTAGTTGTTTTAATTTTGATTGTTTTAATAATAATCCTCATTATAATTCATTTTAACCCATAAAGGAACACACAGGTTCATTAGTGCAATCAGGATTGGATATCAAAAGTACAAAACTTTATTTAATACAATCAATAATAAAGATTAAAATACTGCAAGACAAACATACATGCTTGCAGACAATAAACGAGAGAACAAGATTGTCCAGGGGCTGGGAGGACAGCATCCTATCCTATATCACACACAAGAGAAACCACAATACAGTCACGGTGGACCCTACCTAACTGCCCCCAAAAAACTAATTCCATAACAACAACAACAGAAAATATACTCAAAATCAAACCAAACAGCCCCTGGTTTACAAAACAAATGGAACAGTCGAAATAGACAAAACTTTCCCACTTAACAAAATAAACACATGAATGAGAAGGTTAAATGTGTTTCGCACTAACCCTCACTCAACACTCAATATCAATAAATCAAACATTAGAACAAAAAGAGTCCCTATTGTGGGTTATGAAAGATTCATGTTTTTGTGTTTTGGGAGTCCCAACAGGTTGACATGCATGCAAGATCAAATAACACTTTCATTTTTTTAATAATATGCATTTATTTTTACCTTATTTGTTCAACGACTCCCAAACAATTCATTCAACAAATCATTTCTCGATACCCACCGAACAAACGGGTGATTTGATTTAAAGCAGTGTTTGAGAGCTTTTACTTCTCCAAAAGCCCCACCTAGTGGTGGAGATTGAAATGGCATTTTCATTCAGACCAACAGTGGACGGGCAATATGCTGTGTTTCACTTTGACGTCAAAACAAGTTTCAGTGATTCAGAGTCGACTCTTTCTTAAATAATAACTTTAAAAGTCCATAATTAGGGCACTTTAACAGACAAAAAAGAAAATATGAGCTACAATCAAAATGCACACATAGACACACGCACAACAGATGCAAGCCGTAGAAACTCTGGCCAAAGCGTTACACACAACAAACCGCCTCCAGCAGCAGACGATGTAGTACAGACAAGACAGCAGCATCAGAAATGTTGAACCGCAAGTTTACGTCGAAAATGCCAATTGCTCCAAAAAGTATGGAACGATTACACTGTGAACTATTAAAAAAACAATGCACGTCAGCAAACCTAGTTCACACACCTTCGTTTAACAGTACATCCACAGCACTTGGTCTAACCGAGATCGGCACGCAACAGCACAGCACTGCAAGAGAGAAAACATTCAAACACGCTGACCTTGTCTCTTTTATTCATGCTTTGATTCGTGCAAACGGCGTATCTGGTGGTGGTTGAAGAGAGACCCCCACATGATTGTAAAGCGCTTTGGGTGTGCGGCAATACATCATGTGTCATTCATACATTCATCTTTCCATTGAATCTAACACAGAACTACGTACGCTGATAATGTACACCGGATGCTGTCCAAAATGGTGCTACGGTGATTTTGCGGTGCCAAATCTTCGAATAAAGTCAGTATTCTCGTAGCTTCATAACATTACGGTTGAACCACTGATGGCAGATGGAGCATTATTATGGAGCAATATCTTTCGTACTTCTCTGCACCTTAACAGTCATAAGCCTCCTAGTTTTCATGCAAAATATCTTAAATTGTGTTCCGAAGACAAACAATGGGTTTGGAACGACACAAAGTGATTAATGACAAGAGGAGTAACCCTTTAACAGTGCATTTCTCACTGTCATACCATAGAGGACGGACAATAAATGACATCACACCTGCTATTTGACTGATTCATGGGTCGATTCATGTAGACATGAAATACCTATGTCACATTTGCTTATTACTGCCATACAGTAAAATTCATAACACATGTGACCTGAGATGAGCATCATGTCTGTGTCAGCGTCTCAATCGTAGGCTGTGTTCTTACAGCAGGTTTGCCGGTCGGTTAGTGATTAAACATGATGACGCTTTCAAAACAGTGGCACTTCTTCAGTAACAAGCTAATTTTCTCAACAAGTAGCATCACTACATCACAGTTTGTATGTCACATTGTACGGCACAAGCAGAAATCAAACACGCTCTCCTAGTATCAAGTAGAAAAGTGTGATTCATTTCAGTGAATCAGTTCATTCGGAATGGTTTGCTTTTGCAAATCAGTTGATTTGAATCATCTGGTCCGATCTGAATCTCAGTTTGGATCTTCAATCAGTAGTGCTCACAAACGCCTTGCATCTGCTTTTTATGGAAAATTGTCAGTTTTAATTATTTTTTGTGCTTTTTTGAGATTTTATTGTTTATTGGTTTATGTTTATTTTAAAAGTCTTTTTTTTGTTGTTTAAATTCATTTTATATTAAATTAAATGTATATCGAATTAATTAATATTCACACACATAATCTTTAGAATATATTTGGAATCATATAAAATACCTTTATCTACTTATTTTTACATTTTATATATAAAAGATTAAATATTTGAATATATTTTAGCAGGTTGCTGTAGCATAACATTTTTGAAATGAATAGTTTGACCAGTTAACCTTTTTCCTAACTTTGTAAACTCCAGTAATGATGGGCACATATATAACAATGAATGTGGATGTGCAGGATGTTGTGTATATGAAGGCTGTTTCAGTGTGTGTGTGTGTGTGTGTGCGCGCGCTGATAAAACCCTCTTGACTCATATCTGTCAATCCATCTCATGCGATGCTGTGACTCAGACTCCGCCTCCAGACCATGTGACTGACAGCAGAGTTCAGTCACTAATGATGGTCACCACACACACACACACACACACACACAGTACAGAGGCCCGATCAGACAAAAAAACAACATTTGTGTTTTCCACATGTGAGTTCACAGCTCTGAATCAAACAGACTCATCTGCATTTACATCTAAACGCACAATATCTAGCAGAACAATAACTGTGTTCAGAGGATAAAACAGTCATTGTGAGTTCGTCTGTGGGCAGACGACATGAAGGCATTAAAACATTTATATAAAATGTGTCAGCAGTTATTACTCATTATTCATCCAAATGAGCACATACTAATTGAGAAACTATATGGAACCTGACAAACACACACACACACACACATATATATATATATATATATACACATGTGTGTAATAAAATTAAATATAATTATAATTAATATATTTAAAATATATATACATATACACACATATAGTAATCATTTTATGTTCAAAAAATATTTATGTGTAGAAAAATGTAGTATTTTTACTTTTGCAATGTGAATTGTGAATTTTCTCTTAAGCATACACATATTCCATGTAGTATCTCAGTTAACTTTAGCTCATGAAAATGAGTAATATCAAGTAATATAGTTACTTTTACAACTAATCTTTATGTTAAAACAAGTTCCTGTCCATGTTATTTGTCAGCTGCTGATGTGTGTGTGTGTGTGTGTTATGCTGAAAAAGCTCATTAGTGATGATCCGGTATATCAGGGTCTTTGTGTGTGTGTCAAGGGCCTTCACTCATTAGCTGTACTTCCACTAACAGGGTCGTTTTGTGATTTAGCGTATATCACAGTGTATTCAGAGTTTGTGAGTGTTTGTCAGAGCAGCCACAGGTCGCGTGTGTTTTGTGTGGAAGATGCTGGTGTGTGTGTGTGTTACTCTGTAGGAGTGTGTGAGGTGTGTATGTGTGTAGGCACTGTGTGTGTGTGTAAGTGTGAATGTTGTGTGGGGTTGGGTGTGAGCTATAGTTTGGTGATGTGTGTGCATTGACAAATGAAAAAAAAAAGTATAAAAGTCCAAAAGTAAAGTCCATTAATATGTCATAATGTCACATCAAAATACATGAATACTATTATTTTAATAAATGACGTTAAGTACTTTGATGACAATTCAATGCAGAATAAGTACAATTATATATATCATATATATAAAATAAATAAATTGTCATATTTGATTTGCATTTATAATTTGCATTGAATTAAAAAATGGAAATGTATAAAAACAAAATACAAATATTGATTAAATATTACTTCTTATTATAATTACAAATACATATATTTATTTGAGATATTGTGTATTATAATATATATATATATATTTTTATATATATAATACAAATACAATTTGAAACCAAAAATATATAATTATATGACAAGCTTATTTGTGAAAACACACAATAAAATAAACTCTTGTTTGATTGCGTCACACTGTTTGTGATCAGATGACGCTTTTAATCCTCCAACACGTCAGAGAGCGGCCTGCTGAGAGGTCAGAGGTCAGTGTGTTTGTGCAGCTCCCTCTCGCTCTCTCTCTCTCTCTCTCTCTGCCTCTGCTGGTGTCAATGATAAAGCGACCACAGGTTCGCACCCATTCTTTCTCAAACGCTGCTTCTGCCAGCTCTTCTAACTATAGCTGAAGCCTCACAGATGTGTCAAAACTGATTAAAGCCCCTGCACTGTTTGCCAGCAGCTCACAAACTTCATTTAATACTGCTGTTTGTCTTCTAATCTACTTCAGCATCACTAATCAGGCTTTACTTCTAGATTCAAATATGATACAAATACTGTATTAGACTTTTAGGACCTATATGCATTTTTATACGTTTGCTAGATGTATTTGTTATTTTTATTTAGTAATTTGTTGTTCACTTTCATTACGAAGAACACACAAAATGAGTGAGATGTAAAACAAACTGAGAAAATGCACCCTTTTCTTGAAATGTATAACATTTTTGATTGTACTTTTTTTAATTGCTAAAATGTATATGTTATAAATAATAAACATATGTTAACATTTCCTTTTTTTTATTATTTATTTACATTCAGTCGTATTTTATTAACTATGTAAATAATACTGGGTGTCTGAGAAGGATTACAACTTTACAACTTTTTTTTGTACGTTATGTATTTTATATGCTAAATTAATTTATATATGCTATATATATAAATGTACAATACGTAAAATAAAACAAATATCTAAATGTCATTTATAATTTTTGTGTAATTATTTACTTTCATTATGATCAATGTATGGAATTACTTTTGGTTTCAATATAATTAAAAAACAATACAAAATGTATATTTATTATAATTATAGTAAAATATAATATCAGTAATTACATAATGAAATTAATTATTAACATTATAAATACAAAAAAAGTCATTATGAATAAGGTACAGACAGAACAGTGTTGAGTGGGACGCGAAAAAAAGCCCCAAAAAACAAAACACACCTTAAAACTTACAAAAACATTATGTTTATGTTTCCTACAGTATATGTCCTATATGACAGGTCAATGCAGCATCTTCTCTTTCAGAAGAGAAATCAGTTGTGTGTGTGTGTGTGTGTGTGTAGGTGTGTAGGTAGGTTTGCGTGCATAAATGATTGAGTTTTATTGAAGGTGATTTCACACCTGTGTAAGTGTGTGTGTGTGATTGTGTGTTAGGGGTGAAATTGTTATCTAGCTGCACACTAGTCTCTCGCTGTAATGCAATAAAATCGTCACATGAAAATGACTAACAGCAATATCAAGCTGAATGCGTTTATGTGTGTGTGTTTCACAATAGGAGTTTAACGATAATGACCAGCTAACATGTGAAACTCTAATAGAGTGGCAGTGTCAAAACTACCAGGGGAGGACAGCAGCGTGTGTGTGTGTGTGTTGACAGTAGATTTAGTAATGATAGTTGTCTCAAACGGACGCTCCGGAGGAAGAACTCCCCAAACACACGTGAAGGAGAGGTGTAAATGAAAGTAAGGAACTCTAATGTGCTGGAGATTCTTCTCTAGACTCGGGTCACGTCAGAAACACACACGGTTCAGTCTCAAAGGACCCTGTTCATTCTGCTCCTGGGCTTTTACAGCCACAAAACGCTTGAGACGCAGACACACACGCTACATTCATTATCCTTCTATACTTTCTTTTCACTTTGTTATTTTAAATATGTATTAGTTTCAGTAATGTTAGTGCTTTTGTATTTTTAGATATAAAATGACATATCATAAACGTATACATGAAAAAAAATCATTTAGATAGATTCGTATTTTTATTAGTATTTGTTTTAATAGTTGAAATGTATCTATATAGTTTTTTATATATTTGCAATATGTTTTATATTTAATATATTTTATATTTTTAAACATTTTACATATTTAGTTGTTTTAGAACTTTTTAGTATAAAAATGCTGACCTGGCAACCAAAAGTATATTTTATATTTTGTTATAATTTTATTTGTATTTATTTTTTATGTGTTTGTTTGTTTGTTTGTTTGAGTTAATATCCCACACACTCTCACACACAGAGTTCTGTTTCACTGTGCCAGTCCCTAGGGTGTGAATAGTTGCTATGTGGTTGCTAAGGTGTCGTGAAAGGTTGCTATGTGGTTTGTTACTTTCTGATCACTTATTAACGCACATCTACTCCAAGACCCAATCTGAGGAATCATTCACACAATAATTTATACTCACTGCAGAAACACAAGTGATGGGGAGTGTCTCAGCCAAGGTCAAAGGTCAAAGGATCAAGTGCAGGCTTTGAAAAGTCAAATCAGGAAAGAGATATTAAAGTGATGTGTGATTTCTCAGATCTACTGTACACAGAAGCAGCATTTACTCACACCTGCCCTCAGCTCTCATCAGTCTGCCTGGAAACAAACACACAATCAGATATACCGTGGGTACATAAAGTATTCAGATCCCCTTCAATTTTTTTACTATTTATTATATTGCAGCCGTTTGCTAAAATCATCAAGTTCTTTTTTCCCTCGTTAATGTACACACAGCACCCCATGGAAAAGCGGAAAAGCACAGAATTGTTACCATTTTTGTAAAATGTGTGAAAAACTTGTTGCATCTTTCCCAAAAAGACTTTTTCTGTATTCGATCAAGAGGGTGCTTCTACTGAATACTTTTTATTTTTTAATAAATCTGCAAAAATGTCCAGAATTCTGTGTTTTTCTGTCAATATGGGGTGCTGTGTGCACATTAATGAGAGAAACTTAAATGATTTTAGCAAACGGCTGCAATATAACAAAGAGTGAAACATTTAAGGGGGTCTGAATATATATGTATATATAATGTCATCAAAAACCTTTATTTTATATGTGATTAATCTGACAGCACTAATATATAATTATTTTATTGTTTTTATTTTTTTAGATAAATTCTATTTTTTATATCTTTGTAAATATATTTTATTTTATTTCAATGGGATAAACTTACAAAGCAACTACAGTATTTGCTATGTTGAAGCTTGTGAAATTCGTCTAATAATGTTCTTTTCCCTTTCTTTTTTGACTAAAGAGGATCAAAAAACTCTTTTCTTTTGTTGTTTCAAACCTGTATGAGTTTGTTTCTTCTGTGGAAGAAAATCTAAATAATGTTTGCAGCCACGTTTGCTGGCAGCTATTGACTTTCACTCTATTTCCGTCCAGACAATGGAAGTCTATGGGTACCAGCAACTGTTTAGTTAAACACATCCTTCAAAACATCTTCTTTTGTGTTTAAAAGACGAAACAAACTCACACAGGTGTGGAACAACATAAATAATGGCAGGATTTGAATTCTAGGCTGAACTGTGGGACACTGAGATGCTCTTGTCAGGTTTCTCTCGAGCTCCCGTAATCAAGACATGTGTGAGACGGAGCCCGTGTCAAACACACCTTGTGTGTGCGCTAGCGTATGCGTATTAAGCCAAGGATTTAATATAGCTATTATACTTACACAGAGAGGCCAAACGAACGAGTTTGCAAGAGCAGAGAAAGTGTGTGTGTGTGTGCGCGCATGTGTGTGAAAAGCGTCATTAGAAAGTGTCAGAACTGCCTGGGGCCACATTGGCTTTACACAATGATCAATTCTGCTACTGAAAAGAGGGACACACACACACACACACATGCACGGACACACACACACACACGCCACCCGCTGCTTTAATTACCAGTGTCTGTCCCTCTTTACCAGCGCATCTGAAAGCCTCAGCGAGAGGAGCGTGAGAGAACGAGAGCGGTAGACAAACCCAAACGCTCATTAACGAATGATAATCTGCCGTCCGAGAGCTCTGGCCCTCATAAAGAGCCACATGTCAGTGTATTGAGAGGCGAACCGCCCACTCTTTCTCCGGACGCATGGCCGCGGGCTTGAACATGTGTCGTCTGATGTAAACACGGCGCGAAGCACTACCTGCGCTGAGCTAAACACCCTACAGTGCTTTAACAGCATGCTGATGACCCCACAAATGATGCAGCACCAGTCATGTTTTCTTCGCTAAAATCTACTAAAGTTTCATGTTCTGGTGATTTCAACAAGCTATGAACCAAAACTCGGATCTAAGGAACATATAATGAGATATCAAGAACGTTTTTAATCAAATATGTAAAAGAAAGCCAGAAAAACAACTCAAATGAAATATATTTATTTCAGTGCATTATTATTTACATAATATATTAACATACATACAATTGTCACAATCAAATTCTATAATTATATTATAAATGATGCAAATATATAAAAGTAAATATAAAATGTAGACATTTATGAACACAAAGGTACACACAATTAGTTTTATATATTTCATATATATTTATTTATATTTATATTTATATATATAACGGTAGTAAACTGCATAGACATTTCTCAAATTACACAAAAGCACATTATTATTATTAAAATCTTTATTATATACATCTGTATCTATAAATCCACACACATTTGTTTTGTAATTTAATAGCAATATATATTCTGTATAATTGCGAAATGTAGTCATTTACATTCTGTGTGCGTGTACAGCTGTAAAGAAAAATTAGCAATTCATTTTATATTCTTCATGTTTTATCTTTTGCTTTTGTATCCATATTGAACTGACTGACTGAGGAGGAGTGCTTTCTGCTCTGTACTGATGGGAAAGAGAAGTTTAGCACCGCTCTTGTCATGTCTGATCTCTGGTATCTGTTTGAGCTTGTGATTTGTGACACTGCTGTTATTGGAGTGCAGTTGTGGTCGCGTGGGCAGGAAACAGGCACGTTTAGTTTCAGCCCGTCCCAAACTACAAGAAAGAAACAAAGAGAACAAATCACGTGCCTTACTGACAGCTGCAGTAAGTCTCTTCTCACTGTAGACTCAATACGACATGCTTTCTGTTTCGCTGTCACACCACTGTTGTGCTGCACTGTACCCATGTACAATCAATACGCTACTGCAATGACTTCACTGACATTGAATCCAGCAAACCTCGAGAAGATGTCACGTTCCTCTCAGACACACACTGAACTCAACAGAGAGCAGAGCAATGCTTCAATCAGATGATTCACTCCACAACAAAACCACTCTAATGTCACATGTAAAAGATCTTAGCAAAACTCAAGTGTGTGTGAGGACACACCAAAATATGATAACAAAAGTTGTTTTGATTTTGCAAATAATAACAGCGTTGACAATCACTGGATTTGACAATGTTTATACATTTCAAAACATCAAATATTTGCTTTTTTATCATAAGTGTTTACAATAAAAGATTTCAATTGTTTCACAATTGTATATATTTATTATTACTAGGGTACATAGACATCTAAATAAAATATAGAATTGTATATACTATTATATTAATATATTAAACTCAAGTTTATTTTTATAGCACTTTTTATGATACAAATTGTAAAATGTTTAAATAACATATATATTTATATATAGATAGATAGATAGATAGATAGATAGATAGATATACATGCAAAAATGTTTTATAGTTAAAATAACCACCATTTAGAACCACCAATTTTTACCACCATTTAGCATTTGACTAGTGGTAGTGGAAGGTTATGGGAAGGAATAGACAATGAAGTAGCTTGAAGCTAAACCGGGGGATTCAGAATGGTAAACCGAGCGGTAACGTTGGCGGGAAACTCCTGTTTAGGCCTTCTCCCCCGGTCTGGCCCCAGCTCTGATAGGCGGTAAAGGGAAGGCGGTGGATGTCAAAAATTGAAGATGCCTGAGAGAGGAAGTGAAGGGTATTTAAGGAGGAGAAAAGAGTTCTGATAGGGTAATTCGTAATGAGAAGATCGTTCATAAGTGCTGCCCCTGAAATTTGTTATAAAACGCCATTAAATCATGGTTTAATTAAAAGTGTTTCATTATTTTAACTACATTCCAACATGGGAGTAATATATTTGCATAACGTGACATAATTATCACACCTTTAAATAGTAAAATCCAGAAAGAGTTTATCAGAGGAGAACTTTTGAAGTAAACCACATACGCACTTCAAGGAACCCAGAAGGCTTTAGTACTTCAGATGAACCCGATGTGAGAGTCAGAATCAAACAGATGAACATAAATCTGAACAAATGTCATCTATACTAATGACCTCTGCTACAGTCAAATCAGTCACATGCAGTTTATTGTTGAGAATGAATATGGGCTGAGAATCGCGTTAAATGAGCTAAAGTTTAACCACTTACAGAGGTGCAGCGTTTCGGAAAGTGTGTGTGTCTGTTTGCACACTTACACAAATACTCAACTCAAGACATCTTGGGTCTGTGGCTTGTCCTGCAGAAAAGTAACACTTCAGCTCAGAAACTCACAGTTCTCACCAGAACGCTCAAAATAACTCGCCTGCAGCGCTGGAAACAGCAAACACACACACGCGAATGCTCACCGATGCATGCAGACATAAAAGCAAGCACCAACAAACTGAGTTTGCGACTGAGAGGGAAAAGAAAGGCCTTGCTTGAGATACTGTAAATGGCCGTGGCAGTGATTGGTCATGTCAGTTGTACAGTACTGCAGGAGTTAGTTAGGTAACACCAGTGAGTTGTTTTACCCATTATTTTACCCCAAAGTCCATTTTCTGAGCCGCTGTGGTTGCTTGGGCGTGGCTACATTGGTGTTCACAAAAGTGGCTGGACTTGGTTGCTAGGGCTTTGCTATTGGTTGCTAGAAAGCTGATAATAATCTTAAGACGGCGCTAGAGTTTGCAGCTGCTTTACTGTTCAAGGTGGTTGCTAGGATGCTCATATAAAGCTTCTTGGGGTACTCTTTGGTATTCTGGATCTTCAACGCAAGTCTGCTGGATATGTTCTAATCACAATAAGCGCTAGTAACAGTGATGCTTGACTTCATAAAATGATGCCAGCAATAAAGTGCTTCCATGTGTAGATTTGTGTATGTGTGTGTGTTTGTGTGTGTTGGTTCGGCCCCTGCTGCCCGTGTTCCTCTCTGGCACTCTTGTATTGGCACCGAAGCACCAGGCACCCCCGCCGGTCCGCCTGGCATCTCTGCGGCCCCTCAGGGCTTGGTCAGCACCCGGGTGGGAGTATTTCCAGTCCCCGAGGAAGACGACAAGGGGGAGGGTCCTGCTCCCCGGGGAGACACCAGAGAGCCAGAGTCCAGCGCAAGACAAACCCATCTGCCCTAGAGAGCATGCCCACCGCACACACATACACACAATGCCACCACATGGAAACAACCAACTGCTGTCCTACAAAACCATCTCATTAGTTTTACCATATATGAAGGTTTTTAGTAAGAGCAGCTTCACTCCTGAATCTCCGGAGTAATATAACAGGGTCTAAACCTGCTTCCGAGGCAACATTAGGTCCTTTCAATAAGTATTGCGGTTAAGCGCAAAGAGTACTTAGACCATGCGAGGTTCTCGTTGGTCTGCATTACACAGTCATCAGGAGTATCTGAGGACATCTGCGCACACTGTATGTGTGCAGCCCAATTTCTGTGTCTGTATGGACAGTCTGTTTACAATAGCGCAGGCACAAGGTGAACTTTGAGATAGTATGAGTCCACTAGGTGTCACTGCACATGTGTCAAACTCTTTTATCCAAGGTTAAGGCCCTGTCCACATGGAAACACTTTTTGGCTGTATCAATGTAAAAATTTTGTATCGTATTGCCGTTTAGTCCAGATATTGGATATTTTGTGCAACAATGATGTCATCACCCATGTCTCGCCCCTAATCAGACAAACCACCACATAAACTAAAAACAACGATTTCTTCTTTTATTAACTTACATTATCACAGATTAATAAATGTATTTCTTCATGTTTGTTTGTATACCATGTGCAAGGTTTATGCGCATGGTCCAAGTCTTTTAGTGTCTCTGTGGCAGAATTACTGGACTGGCATGTAGACTTCATTGTTTTGTGTTGGTTTAGCGGTTTCATGTGTATGCTTAGATTTCTTGAGAGAAAAAAGATTGGACATGGAAAGCTCTGCTTTGATGTGGATGTACACTAAGTATAAACTCTGAAAGCTGTCTGTGAGAATTGCATTGCTATCTATGCAGAGCTCTCAGATTTCAACAAAAATATATTGATTTGCATTCTGAAGATGAATGAAGAACTTATGGGTCTGAAACAACATAAAAGTATTTTTAGGGTGAAATACATAGTTAAGTCATGAAACTCAGCAGCAGGCTGTTGTTAATGTAACTGATGATATTCAGAGTTAAATGATATAGCACAAGCTGATTGGTTCATGCTTCTTATACAGCCTATTGAGCTTATTGCCTTGTAATTGCCTTGTAAACGTGGCTGGCTAGCATTCACATGAGGTTCCTGCGGTGCACTTTCTCTGAAACCCTCCACCTTCCTTAGCTCCACTTATTTAGATATGCTATGGGTTAATTTGAAGGTTTTTGTGAAGCAGCAGTATGTCTTAAATACGCGCGGCGCTGTATCGCCATCTCCCATATCGCAAGTTGCTGTACCTGCTTGCAGCAGTAATTAAGCAGCACAGTATCAGATCTATTCTGCCAAGACCAAATACATTAACATTGTCATATCTATCCCTAAATGTTCAGAGAGTTGTCATGATTGATCTAACCCTTTAAGTCAATCATCACTACTACTAATAAATGCACTAGCTCACCTGCTCCACCATAAAATGTGAAAAAAGTACAGTTGTACATTGACAGAGGAACCAGAGTCGAATCTAGAGAACAGAAGGCAAAAAGTGAAACACGACGTGGGAATCACCAAAACAAAACCTAGTGTGTGTGGGAAAGTGTCACCACGGGGGCTTCCGTGTCAACTCTGTCCCCATAACCACCAATAGAAGTGATCAAACTTCATCTGTGCAGAACACTAGGCTGTGTGTACCTTTAGATTAGACACATACAACTCTGGTTGCTATAGGATTGTGAGGTAGTTGCTAGCGTGTTTGATGTAAGGTGTGTAATTCATTGGACGCTGTTAGGGTGTTCTGGATGGTTGCTAGGGAGTTGTTATGTTGGTTGCTAGTGCACTGATATAAATTTGTTAAGGCTGGGTGTTTGGATGTTTCTAGAAGGAGGCTGCTAGGGTGTTATAGCCATTTGCAGACTAGGTGGTTGCTACAGCTAGTTGCTAGTGTCTTCTGGCTGGTTGCTAGGTTGTTGCTAAATGGTTGCAGGGTGTTCTGGGTGATTTCTAGAATGTTCCTATAAGAATGTTCTGAGTGTTCTTGCTAAGGCATTGCTTTGCTGTTGCTAGGGTGGTCTAAGTGGTTGCTAGATCATTTACTAATGCCCTATTGTTGGTCGCAAGGACATTGCTTTGTGTTTGCTAGGATAGTGCTAGGTTGTTGAGTGGTTGCGAAAATGTTGTTCTGCAGTCGCTAAGGTGTTTTGTGAGGTTTCTAGCATGCTGCTAGGGTGTTCATTTACATTTAATCATTTTGCAGACGCGTTTATCTAAAGCTACTTACAATTGGGGTGATCTGGCTGAGGTTGCTAAGGCATTGCTCTGTGGTTACTAGGGTCATCTGTCTGGTCGCTAGGGCACTGCTCCCGCCACCAGAACCAAATCTTTCTGTACTAGAGAGCTTATAAAAACGAACATCCTCATTTTGTCGGTTTGTGGTTATGTGACTTCGTTGTGCAATTTGATCTAATTATCATGTGGGTCAGGTTCTCATGAAGGTGCGACATAAAGTGGGAGAGAAAGAGGAACGGTGAACGAGAAGTGAGTCTGTAAGACGCCATAAGTGGCTCGACTGTGATCAGAGCAGTTACAGGCCCTCAAACACACTGTGATATTAAGAGAGAGTGAAAAACCACAACATACACACTCTCATTCTATTTCATGCAAACGGGCTATAAACTGTAATCTCATTCAGCAGTGTAGAAATAGACTGATCTACATACATCTGTTGATGTACTTAAAGATCCTTAAAATATCAGCTGAAGTGTCTGACTATCAAGTTCAATCTTGGTGTTTATTAACAGTATATGATTTTATATTTGCAATTAGGGCTGCAAATATGATTATTATTTTTATTATTATGATAACCATGCTCTCTCTCTCTCTCTCTCTCACACACACACACACAATGCTTGTGTTAATCAATTCATACAATCACACTCATTATCTACCAAAAGCATCCATTTGGTCAAACTGGGAATGGTTAATAAGGTTAATAATTAACAAAATCAAAAAGATATATATATATATATATATATATATATATATATATAATAGAGTAATAATATATTTATATATATATATATATATATAAAATAGTAATTCTATATGGGTGTGTATATATATATATATATACACATTTAAAAATAAAAACAAACTAAAATAAGACACTAGTATTTTATCAAACGAAATAAAGTAATCTACAATTCCTAAAAATTAAAAATAATAATAATAATTTAAAAAATAAATAAAAATGTTGGTTGTGTTTATTTTGTTATTGAGGGGAAAGTATGCAGCACAAATTTACATATTCATCCAATTGCATCTAAATGTTCACTAACAGTAAAGCACTGCTTGCATACATTAAACGTCTGTTTACGCCAAAGTAAAGAACAAACAGGACTTGGCAGAGATGCCTTCTTACACATGACAGCATTTATAATTTGTAGTTTTACAAACCTTCGGTTTTGCTTACACTTTTAATAAGTGTTGTCTTCTTTTAATGGATTGCATGCATTAGGGCTGAATTACAGTCTTGCACAACAGCACCACACTGGTCAAACCATGGTCCTGCATTACATCACATGACATCAAACAACTATTCGACAAAACATTTCTCAATAACATCGACTAATCGTTCTAGCCCTTTTCTGTGATCTAATACAACATATTCAAGCATTTTTAAGCGCATCTCGAGTGTCCAAACACTTTAAGGGCTGTGAGAAATCACTCAGAAGTGAATGAGCAGAAGTCTGTGTGTGTTTGATGTAGAATAGCATCACAGGAGTCTTTGTGAAGGTTTGTTTGAGAGGCGAGATGCTGAATGGATTCAATACGTCCTTCTGTGCGTTAAACAGCTGCTGAGAGACCTGCCGTGAACTAACACACACACACACACGCATCTAATTCATTAGCATAGATAAATTAGATCAGCTCTGGCAGAGCAAACTACACACACTCTCTCTCAGCGCTCTGATTTAACCATCCATTCAGCATAACGGCCCTTTCTACCCCCTGAAAGTGAGTTCATTTGCTCTTTCAGTCTTTTTCTCTTGGTCAGTGGTTCGCGAAAGCTTCGTTCACGTCCTGGACGGTTTGACAAAGGCCTGTATAAACAAACAGCTGTGAAAATCAGTCCGAACACACATGACGCTGAGAGACTCTGATCAAACTTACTGTCAAGGAGATGCTTTCATATTTAAAGTAGGTTTAAAGGTGATGTTTGACATATATTTAATCTATCAATGTTTTGCATAAAAGCATCTGGTAGATGAATAAATTTAATTTAATAAATAATACACACATTTTAATTACCCTGCTGCTCTTCACAATTTCCAACTGCATCTGCTACTTTAGCTCTGTTCTGATGCAGTTTTGTTGGTTCTTGTTTCATCTGAAGACATCTTTATTGGATATAAATGACTGCTGTCAATTAATTGTGATTAATCACATCCAAAATAAAAGTATTTGTTTACATAATATATATGTGTGCGTGTATACTGTGTATTTATTTATTATTACATATAAATACAAAAATATGCATGCCTATGTTTATGAAAATATAATAATTTCTATATTAAATATACAGTGCCCTCCGCAATATTGGCACCCTTGGTAAATCTGAGCAAAGGTGTCTGTGAAAATAAACCTGAATTTTTTATCCTTTTGACCGTTCATTTAAAAAATTTACTAAATTCTAATCTATCATTGACTTAAAACAATTGAAAATAGGGAGAAACTCTTGTGATGAAATAAATGTTTTCTCCAATACTTGTTGGCCATAATTATCGGCGACCCTATACTTTTTTATGGGTTATGAGTTCCCATTCATATTCACAATTTTGAGCACTCCAGGGTCATTATGAACATGAAATAATCCAGCCCTGGCTTCCTGTTTTACAGAAATAAGTATAGGAGGAAAAAATAAATAAAAAAATAAGATGAGCTTCACCAATGAGTGAAGTGGCTTTAAAAGAGCTAGAACAGTGAAAATGACCATTTCCACCACCAGGGAAATAATGAAGAATTTCCACTCAACATACAATGATAGGAAGTTGCCTGGAAAAGGATATGTGTCTATATCCTCCTAATACATGAAGAGGAGTAGAGTTTGAGAATAAAGACTCTTCAAGGACCACAGCTGGAGAAAACCTTTAAAAAAAACATCAGTTGTTTAGGAGGGTTTAAGAAGAATTCTCCTCGCTCATCCAAAAACAATCTCCAGCATGTTCAGTTGTCAGACAGGACTGGAACTACAAATGAGACTGGCTTCTATGATCAGATGAAACTGAAACTGAGCTGTTTAGCAGCAATCACTCAAGAACACAGGGATAAAAAGTACTCCATGTGTACAATGAAGTATACTGCTGTGGTTTTGATGATGTGGGTCTATATTTCTGCTGGAGGTCCTGGATCATCTTGTTTAGACACGTGACATCATGGACTCTATCAAATACCAACAGATAACAAATCAATAATTCACCGACTCTGTTAGAAATCTTATAATGGGCCATCGTTGGGTCTTCCACTTCCAATAATCCAAACACAAACATCAAATAAACGCAAGAATTAGTCACCAAGCACAAAATGAAGCTTTTTCATGACTGTCCCAGTAGTCTGAGCTGAACCCTGAGTAAGGTGAACTAAAGAGGCCAACATGGAGCTGGGTGAAGGAATGCTCTCTTTTCTTTTATCAGGAGTTCTCCCAGGGTATCTGCAGGTTTCTACGAGTTAGATTTAAGACTGTTTTAATACCGTACAGAATTACATTTAAGACCAATTTTGTAGTAACAAATTTGCAAACACCACACAACACAACCAATTACCTTAAACTCTATTGATTTACAGAAAGAGTGATACACAGCTGCAAACAATTGCACAGCAGTAAGTACACTGCATGCCATTAACCTGAACATTTGTTTTTTTTTTATGTATTGATCTCAGCCCTTTGCCTCCAACTTGGTCTCAATTTGCTGTAATTCACTTGTTTTTTTGTTTTTTTTTTATATCTCTTCCTCAGTTTGTTTGATTTTTTAATGAACCACAGGCCACAGCTCCCCACCACAATTACCTGTGTGCCACCAAACTGCTCATGATGCTCCTGTTGCAGGAGATCTAAAAACCTCCAATTAACATTTGGTCCATCCA
>JAUMHI010000064.1:18581902-18600148 GCA_032359435.1 Enteromius unitaeniatus
GATGGATGGATGGACAGATGGTTGATTGGATAATAGAGCGATAGATGGATGGACAGATGGATGGAGGGATGAATCAAAGACAGAACAATAGATGGATGTATGGACGGAAGGATGGAAGGACGGATGGATGGATGAATAGAAGGACGGATGGAAGGATGGAAGGACGGATGGATGGATGGACAGATGGTTGATTGGATAATAGAGCGATAGATGGATGGACAGATGGATGGAGGGATGAATCAATGACAGAACAATAGATGGATGTATGGACGGAAGGATAGGCGGATGGATGGATGGATGGATGGATGGATGGATGGATGGACAGATGGTTGATAGGATGATAGAATGATAGATGGACAGTTGAATGGATGGCCGGATCAATGATAGAACAATAGATGGATAGACGGACGGATGGAAGGATGGATGGGCGGATGAATGGATGGATGGACAGATGGAAAGATGGATGGACAGATAGATGGAAGGATGAATCAATGATAGAACAATAGATGGATGTATGGATGGATGGATGAGTGTATGATAGAATGATAGATGGATGGATGGATGGATGGAAGGATGAATCAATGATAGAACAATAGATGGATGTATGGATGGATGGATGGATGGGCAGATAGATGGATGAATGGACAGATAGTTGAGTGTATGATAGAATGATAGATGGATGGATGGATGGATGGATGGGCAGATAAATGATTGAACAATAGATGGATGAATGGATGGATGGATATACTGTATAGATGGATGAATAGATGGACAGACCAATGATAGAACAACAGATAGATGGGCAGATGAATGGATGGATAGAATGATAGATGGATGGACAGATGGATGGTGGAATGGGCGGATGGATGGATGGTTGGTTGATTGTATGATAGAATGATAGATGGACAGTTGTATGGACGGATCAGTGTTAGAACAATAGATAATTTTTTTTATTAAAAAAGTCTCAAAAATGTGAATATCCTCTTCAACTCTATACTGGACATCACAATGGTCATTACAGGCCGATGATGTCACAATGATCAGATGAATTCAGTGTGATTCTTTGTGTTCAGTATAATAAGAGCACAGCACTGCTAAATGAACGTGAAGAGGTGTTGTTACAGAAGAAGTCAAGAGGTGACCACAAACCCTTCACTGACACCTCCCGCAGAGAGAGGAATCCCCCAGCATGCACCTTAGCTCTCCTCCTCCTCCTCTGCTCTCAGATGAGCATTCATTAGAACACGAGCCTCATCTAGGTGCTAAACCACACAACTTACCCTCTGTCACTCATTTTATCTATAAATATGTGTCTAAACAGCAGAGCAAAGACCAGAACAGACAGATGTCAGCAGGACTGGCGGGTTCAGGAGAAACTGCATGTGTGAGCTGGAAATGACTGAGGCATATATCTAAATATATAGTGGTAAAAAAAATCAAATGTGGTCATATATTTTGCAGAAATGATCCGATAATTTTATTACCTCAAAATCTATTTTTAAAAATATATTTTGCGTGTTTGAGTGCATATGTGTGTGTATTTATATATAAATACAGTCATGTGAAAAAGTTAGCACTCTCTATTAACTTCCATGGGTTTCTCTATCAGAAGATAATAAAAAAAAAGATCTGGTGCTTGGAAAGTCTTAACATTTGGAAATAAAGCCTCCGATGAACAGAATCACATGTCATACACACCGTGTCATTATTTTATTAACCAAACAATGTCAACAGATGTAAAAGCCACGTGTGCCAAAGTTAGAACACGCTATGATTCAGTTACCTGTAGATCCACTTTTAACAACAATGACCCTAAGTATCAATTATTCTGTATGACCTTATGTTTCTCACGTCGCTCTGGAAGAATTTTGGCCCACTTTTCTTTACAACGTTGCTCCAGTTTATTGTGGTTGTGGGCATTTGTTTACGCAGAGCTCTCAGCACATGATTTAAGTCAGGATGAGCTCTAGATTATGACAGGGCTATGGCAGAACCTTTAATCTTTTCTGTTCAGCCGTTCTGTTGTAGATTTGCTGCTGTGCTTGGTATCATTGTCCTGTAGCATCACCCAATCTTGTCCAAACTTTAGCTGTTGGATGGCTGTCCTCACATTTGACTCTAGAACAATTCAGTATACAGAGGAGTTCATGGTCGACTCAGTGAAGTGAATATTTTGTCTAAATCTATAAAAAGCATTTTCTAATTCTTCAGTCGTTTATTAATTTGCAGCAATTATGAGTTCATAATAATTTACACTATTTATTTCTTTCTTTTCTACTAAATACTGCAGTAAAGACAGAAGAATATTAAAAATGGTGAAAAAGTAACAGAAATAGAAAAGAACTGGCATCCAGTTATAGGACCTAAAATAAATATCCTCAGGCTAGATTTCAACCCAAAATATGCTTATAACACACATTATGCATCAATAACTCAAATTTACTTGACTTACTTTTCCCACAGCTTTATGCATCCCTGAAAGGTTTTCATGGTGTTGAATAAAAGTTAAATGTTTACGCTTTATTCTGATCAGTAAATGATTTGATATTATGTGATAGTCATATTAGCTTAAAAAAAACACCACAAGTCAATGAAACATGCTCATTAAGACTGCCAAGCATGCATGTATGTGCATGAGTCTATATGTGTGTGTGTGTGTGTGTGTGTGTGTGTGTGTGAAACAGCAGACAGATCAGGAGGTGATAATGAGCTCTAGTCATGAGTGAGTGAGTGAGTGCTGTCACTCATTCTGTCCGTCACAAGCTCTGAGCGGCCAAATGGGAAAGATCAAGCGCCTGGCGTGAGCAGACGGGTACCCAGACCGCGCTGATGTCACATCCTGTGGCCCCCAGCCCTGTCATATGACTCAATGCCCCCCGCAGAGGGCCCGAGAGGTCCCACACCCGGACACACACACGCTGTACCCACACAAACACATAGTGGGACAAATGCGCACAGATACAGGCCATAATGACACACAGACGCACAACAACAAATTCAGACGCGGTGAAAATCACTGGGTATACACGAACTGAGCCACATTAATCTGTTAAATAACGTGAGGAAGAGAGCCATATCACTCTATACGGTATCATTTTGAAGGAATATTTATTTTTATCAGATGTTTAGAGTTAACAGAAATGTCTGTAAAATGTATGGATAGTGCTGTTCTGTTATTTTACGCTTGTTTTTTTTACAGTGTAGGTTAATTAAAAACAAATGTGAAAATATTCACATTTAAAATCAAAGAATTATAAAAAAACTAATTCAATTAAATAACAAATTTGATCAATCAAGCTGTAGTGAAAATACATCTTTACCTTCAGCTCCACAGAAATGCTTCAAACAGCGGATCTGTTCTCCGTCCACCCTGATGTCGAGAGCTTGAAGACTCGTCTGAAAAACAGAGAAACTAATGATGCCAACTGTTTTTTACAAGGTTTGTAGCTTCATTAGTCTACAATAATAAAGCAACTTCATGCAAGTGTTAAGCAGGTGGATATGAGCATACAGATCCGTCTGTAATCTCAGAATCTATTAGTGATTAAATGGCTCTCTCGCTTCTGAATATAATAGAATTCTCTGCAGCTATTAGGAAAAACAGAATTGAATTTCCAAAAACAAACAGAAAATAATAAAGAATAAATAAATCAATTGAATGAATGAATTAATTAATTAAATAATTACCAAATTATATCAGATTCAGAGCTACGTCTTTCTGCTCTTTTCACTCAACAAAATATTCCATTGCAAAAAACAATAATAATAAAACGAAAAAGAAAATAACAAAAAAGCTAAATAAATAAATGATTAAACAAAATTAAAAATCAAAACAAAAACATAATAAAGCTAAACAAATACAATACACATTACAATCAATATTTTGCAACTATTCATATACAAAGTAAATAAATAGCAAATAAAACAAAACAATAAGCCACAATAATAACAACTTGCAATTAAGAAAAGTCCATAAACATGTTAATACAGTTTATTGTGATTTGATTGGATTCAGACTGTCTCTCTGCTCACATGAAAATTATTGAGACCAAAATCATCATATATCCATTCATTTATGCACTACTGTTTTGAAATATAGTCAATCATTTCCTGACAACACCTAGACAGAGAGTTTGATCATGCTGATAAAACACACTGGAAATCCACAAGCCTGGAAAAATGGGTTATCGTCAACAAAACTTTCCGCATCCGTCTGCTAGGTAAAGTCAAACGCTCTGTGATTCTGAAATATACGAGGAAGCGGTGCTCATTATGGACTCTGGAGATGTGTCTATTCATTAGCTTCAAAAGGGTGTCATGCACATGAATTATGCTAACAGGATCTAATTAGCAGATGCAAATGAGGTTAGTCGAAATCACGGAGAAAAGACAGAAGAAAAGCTCCATGGGATAGTTGGAGCGCCACGGCTCACGACCGCCCCCACGCTGGGCACCAAATGTGATGGTTCGCCCCTGCTGCTCTCCCGTACCGGAGACGGATCGAACCATAAACACGGGCCGAGGGGGGCCGAAGGTTCTGGAGCCGATGGAACTCCGGAATCCGGATGCGAGCAGAACTCCTGCCATTATGACATCAGCGGGCGTGGGGCCAGGCCTGCCTTCTGGCCTGCCCAGGATGGGTGTGTGCTGACGGGTCAGAGAGCTCGGGCTGAGGGCGAGGGTGCGCCGAGGCCGGGGGGTTTGACCCGCATCGGGACGTCCGGAGGCCCATGACCACAGATAAACGCACACAGCGAGGAGAGCGCGACCGCAGATACCCTTCCTGTGACCGACAGGCCCGAGAAAGCCTGCCAGCTTGCGCATGTGTGTGTGTGTGTGTGTGTGTGGCCGTCATCGTTGAGTGAGCGCGGCGTGTGTGTGCTGTGCCAGGTTACCACATGAAGGTGAAAGAAGTAATGCAGCTGATACACAAACACACAAACACAGGCACGCCGCTGTTCCGCGGAGTCAGGGCATGGAGAACAGGGAAGGTTCAGGTGACGCACTTCAGAGGATGTGGGAACGATAAATACATTGCTTTATAGATGTGGAAATGTTCAGTCCAATACCAGATAATACCATAATAGCTGTTGAGAGATGGAGAGAAGCACAGGCAGGTAGTAAAATAAAAATTGAAAGAACTAAAACATCTCCACTGTTACTGGTGGGAAAAAAACAGAATACATATTATGTTAACTGCTATAGAACAGAGAGAAGAGAAGCACAATCAGGTGATAAAATAAAATAAAACGTATTCAAGGAACAGCAGTGATAAAAAAAGAAAAAGTGATAAAAAAAAAGTACGGAAAAAAAAAACAATAAAATCTTAAAATATTTTTAAAAAACTGTGATTGTGAACAAAGAAACAAACAAATAATTGCCTGACAACAACACAATATGCTTCACACAGCACTGAGGAGTTATGAGTTTAAAAGAATACAATAATACACAAATAAATATATATATGAGCGAAATCAGAAAAAAACTATCTAGCAAAAAAAGTTCTCTGAGGTCATGTGGTGGCTCTTAGAGTTCAGATCGTGTCTGAAGAACTTTTCTGAACAACTAGCAGTTATAGTCGAGAGCTAATCAGTCCTGCTTTTCTGTATTAAATTACACCAATCTATGTTTTTATGTAACTGACTTAATTATGAATACTCATACATTCATTCATTTACATGGTATACAGTTATGGATCATGATTTACTTACTATATGATGGTCATTCTCACTCTTTGATTGGACAGAAAAGTCACCAATCACCCTGCTCTGTTTTCCTAGGAGAGATTAACATTTAATAGATTTAAATGGACAAGATATTTTGAAGTTCCTCAGTGATAACTGTGATTCAGTCAAACTTTAGTGTCTAAATCCATGCAGGTTACTGAGATCAAGGACTCTAGATATGACCCAAGCTGTGCAGACCAGTCATAACACACAAGAAGAGAATGAGTACAAATACAAAAATAGCCTACAATCAATGTTTCCTGGCAGAGTCTTTACAAACTACAACACCCTTTTTGCACCCTTAACCTTCTTATCTCTTTTTTACTTTAACATTTTTTAACAATCTTTTCTTGCATAAAAACAAACAAAATGCATTTTTAATACAATAAATATACACAAAAATATTCAAATATTATATATTCATACACAAATACATGTAAATATTTTCCAAATATATGCTGCGTGTGTGCGTGTCTTTATGTAAACATAATGAATATACAAAGCACACACACACATATTATTTAAACAAAAATAGAATCAGATTAATGTCAATTAAGCATTTGACGACACAAATTTAAATTTAATTCAGATATTTTTGAATTAAAGTGGCAATTTTTTTTCTTTAGTTTGTTTTGGTTAACTGTAATAACCCTGTTATTTATAGCTAATATTTCACATTCTCTCCAAGTACAATTTTTTTAACTATACATTTCAGAAACTAAACATTCTTCGTCTATGGTTGATGAGTCACTTTAAACCCCACCCACACCTGCTGCTTTAAACCACAAAACTTCATAAACAGCTTAAGAACAGACATTTTTACCCGTGTTCTTCTGTTAGACGCTGTGGAGGGTGAGCGTTAACAGAGTACTCTGAGTGCTTGTTGACTGGTTTTTTACCGCTCTGTGTCAATAAAGTATTTCATTCTGGTGGTCTGGTCTGTAGAAATGGCTCGGGTCCATGACTTCAGGGCAGCATGTGACAGTAGATCAGAAGAAAGCAGCAAGTGCGGGTGAGTCACAGCACTGAGCCGCAGGTGGGTTGAACATTCTGGTCACCCACACACCTCTAGATCACTTGACTTAACCAGAACTCACCACCACAGGTGAACCAATCCACACAAATTACTGCACACAAAGGTCAACCAACCACGGGTGCTCACCCCTCACTATACCTGCTGAACAACAACAACACACACACACAAACACACACATTAACATTGCATACATTTCTACAATGTATGTAACTTAACTCACACTCTTTCTGCAATTTTACAATTTATAATACAATTTCTATTTATTTAGAGTTTTTATTTTAATATTTTTTAATCATGTTTAGCTCACTATAAATGTGTCCTGAAATATGTTTTAAGTAGGTAAATATACACATAATTTTTCTTTCATGGTGGGACTTTCTGTTGTTTTTACAAAATTATATTTATTTTATATTACATTTAAATTCAATGAAATCAAAATGTATTTAGAAATCAGTTAAAATAGTTACAAGAAGACAAAATATTGTATAAAATATCACTAAAATGCTCCACCTGTTTAAATGTATACTTAATTACTTTCAGTTCATATAAAATCAGTGGTTGTACAACTAATTTCAACTTAAATTACATTAAGCTGACTTAAAAATAAAGCTGAATTTCCCTTAAATTATATATTTTTTTAAATTATGTAATGTAAAGACATAAGTTGGCATGACTTACTGATCATATTTATTTACAGTGAAGGAAATAAAAGAAAACTGCATTAAAAGGTAAAAAAGCTTACATAAAACGAACATTGCGTCACATAAAAAAAAATTTAACATTTTTAAAAATCTAATATATATATTTTTTTTATATAACAATGCAATGCAGAATTCATTGCTACTTTGTCCCCCTGCTATTAATTTTTGAAAGTCTGACATGCACAACATTCATTTATCAGGCAGATTGTCAAATGTTTACACTTAACATGTTTACACTAGTTAGTTACACACCTCAGTATTTCCTCTGCTGGTGAGTCATAATTCTGATGTGTCTTGCCTTCAAAAGAGGACCTGTGAATAAAAACTACACACACTGCAAAAAAATCAGATGGCATGTGTTTAAGATTTGATTAAAATACTCAATTTTTAATAAAAAAAAAACATCTTTAGATAAATGTATCTTAAAAACTAAATTGATTAAAAATATAAAAATATGCATCTAAATAATAAACTATAAGAAAAAAAAAATAGGCATTGTGCTTATCGATGCATTCCATTAGTTCACTGGAAAAAAGAACTCAAATGATTAATTCCACAACTGCAAGAGTAACATAAGTCTTATTTGCATCAGTTATGTGAAAATACATAGAATTTGCATGCAGCATGAGACATCTGTAAACATACACATGTACTAATTGTGTAAATGTGCATCGATTAGACTCCAACATGAACAGAGTGAAAATGAAAGCACAGATTTGTGGTGTTCAGTGCAGCCCACCACAATTGTCACGCTCTCTCTCTCTCTCTCTCTTTCTCTGTCTTTCTTTCTCTTTCCCTCTTTTGTTGCCCGGTCGTCTCAACACCTCCCACACTCAGGTTTAGAGGCTGGGTGACCTCATGTAGGACTCCCCCTCGCGTGGGCGGAGGGCTCGAGGTGTGATTTTTCTGAGCTGATTGATGCTTCTGCATTCGATTCGAGCTCAGGACTGATTCTTATTCATCATGCACGCATCAAGACTGCCGTGACGTGTCATGCTTTGCCAAGAGGGCCCGTCCCAGACGGCAGCCAGCACAATTACAAAGGCTTTTTTCAAGTACCAAAACACACCCACAGATAGTCTGCATCTCAGATTCAGTACAAATCCTCTTCTTATCAAAAAAACATAATTTGTATTGCTAATTCTCTGAAATACATTTAAACATACCCAAATTTGCTGACATTTGCAGAACAGAAACCTAAACAATGGTTCAAAATTCATGCTTCGTTCTGTTAACATATTAAAGTCAAATGCTTTTATAGACGGGATTTTGGATATTGCTCTTTATTAGTCCATAATTTAGGAAATACTGCCAACACATTAAAAATACAATTTCCCTATGTTTTTAGAATTAAAATGATGTAGAAACTCATTTGAACTATATATAAACAAACTCCTCAGTAAAAACCTTCAGAATATAGAGAGGAATAAAACTCTAAAAGTTGGTGTATGTAGCTCCTGCTGAAGTAGAGAAAAATCTTAGAGAATGATGTTTAACGATATATTGCAATTGAAATCCACAGGCACAAAGATATAAAGTGCAATAATAAAACCAGCAAATGATACATAAACAAATCTCACAGTAAAAACCTTCAGGATATAGAAAGTAACAAAACTCTAAGTTTTGTTGTATATAAGTGCTTCTGAAGTGGAGAAAAACTAATTTTGATAAAACGGCCTTTAATAATATATGGTGTAACTGAAATCTATAAATGCAAACAGATACTACTAGTAATCTACAGGCGCAAATAAAAATAATGTTTAAATGTGTATTTTGGATTTTTCTTTACACTAATCTGAAAGAACACATCATGAAAAGCCAGCCCAAATAGTCTTAATAGTCTTTTTTTAAACATCAGAAGATTTTGTGAAATTACAGACTGTATTTCACTATTTCACACATCTTATCTTATGTTTTCAACTCTAACCTGTCATCAATATATAAATGACACATTTATTTTCATGAATTGCAGGATTCATAAACACATTTAACTTCACATTCATAGTGAAACTAAACTAAACCACTTTCCATACTGAAACTAAACCACTCTACATGGTTAATTGTAATTTGTTTTGAATATAGCTTCATAGTCAGAGGCGTTGCATTTAAATGAAGAACTGTGAAGGAAAACTTTGTTTTCTTTAGAACAAAGTGCTCCAATGAATCAGTCTCAATAAGACCAATTTAATGGGACAGTTCACTCAAAAATATGTCATTTTAAAACTGCATGACTTTCTTCTGTGCAAAACAGATGTTTTGAAATCTTATTTCTTGTTTCCATGGGGTCCAACAACTTTAGGTAGAGTAAATAATGACCAAAGTTTCATTTTTAGATGTAAAACGTCGGAGAGATGTTGACTTAACATTGTATTTTGGTTACACAACCTAAAAACAACAAAATTTCAACGTCAGATGATATTATTATGGTATTGGACGTCAATTTAACATTGACATTAGATGTTGAATTTGCATTGAATTTTGGTCACATGACATTGCAACCAAAATTTATCAACGAAAATCAAAATCAAATATCAACGTCTAATGACATTTTGTGCCTTTTGGGATGGCATGTTCAAGAAAGTAAGTGGACCTAACAACATCTTTTGTATTCTCTTTGGTTGTCTGTAATACTGATGATAAAGATATCCATGCAAAATATTCATTGGACCTTAAAAAAGAAGGAAACCGAAGGTCTAAATTGATCTAGTGTAGCCATGCATGAGTACCTGAATAAGCAACATGTCTGTGTGTGTTTGTGTGTGTGTGTGTTGCCGTGCGTTTAAAAACACATGCGGTTTGTGGGTAAAGGAGAATCTGGGGGTTGCTACACAACAGATTTGTATTGGAGAAAAAAAGAACATTAACACCAGGTCTGAGTCCAAACTGGGCCGGCTGTTTCTAGGCTGAGAGGTCCAAATCCTCCCAAGCCAAGACCTCTCTCTGTCTCTCTCTCTCTCTCCCTCTCTTTCTCTCTCTCACAGGCAGCATGTTCAGGGTAGATCGCATGTGTCTGGACTCCCGTCATGGCTAACCTACAAGCACAGAAGGAAACGCAAACACCCAACAGACGATCCAAAGCAACACACTCCTGTCATGTGCTGGTGGAATTTCCCCACAGCAGCTGATCTGAGAACAGTCTGGACTTTCTCTCATGGATTTGACTTTGTGTGCGTGATCAGTTGTTTCAAAAGATGACATTAAGTCAGACAATTTGAGTCAAATTAGCTCAGATGCATCAAGCTGAACAAAGATCCATCTGTAACAAGACCAGGAAAATTCGTTACTCATAGTTCATTTCAGATGCTCCATTATCTGGTAGAAAAGTGCACCTTTGGTGAAAAAGGCCAGATGCACTCCCAGAAATAAAGGTAAAAAAAATGGTCACAGGGATGGTGCTAAAAATATACTAATGTGTCCATTCAAATTTGAATGTAAGTAGTAGATAGTAAATAGTAATAAGTCAGAAGACAGACAGACTGATACAGACAGAGAGACAGAAAGAGAGACAAACAGACACACAGATAGATAGATAGATAATCTACAGTCGTCACACACAGTGTTTAAAAACAACAGACACAGGTGATCACTGGACATACTGGAGTCCAAACCCACAGAACCCTGAGTGTGTATCTGTGTGTGTGCTGAAGGGGGGTCTGTTTATCAGGAGCGCCTGCTGTCGTCAGGCCTGTCGGGTGTGTGTATGCGTCTGATCAGTGTCTGATACTGATCTGAGTCCAGTCAACAGGCGGCCCGTCCAGACTGTTTTACAGCGTCTCGGATAAATACACAGACCTCTGCTGTCCTGCACCTTCAATATTGAGATTCTCCTCATCAAAGACCAGAGACTCGCCAAGGAAAACGCCTCTGATGACAAAGACGTCTAGAAATGAAAATATGCTACGCTGGGACGCACCGATATGGAAAAGCTGGCCTATACTGAAAAGCATATTATTGCACAGCAAACAACTGATGGGATGACTGATATAATAGACCGCGTTCCCACTCTTTTTCAGATACAATTTTATAGTTCCAGGAAAAAAACTCATACACTAAACTTATATATCTCCAGAAGTATGTAGAAGATGTACAGTTTATAAGCTAATTAATGAGCTTAATTAAATATTATAAAAATGTAATATTGGAACATTTAGTAACTTCTTATATATTTCCAAAAAGTAATATAACTATAACAACTATATTCTAATATTTTAAGTATTTTTTTTTTTTAATTTTTAAGTATTAGGTGTGAGTAAACTGTTCTCTCATTGGTCAAAGTTCTATGGTTTATTTTCAGGGTTCAGCTCATAGCTAAATCATTTACGATGGAATGACAACAGCTTTGTGAAAACATTTTTAAAGTGCACCTAATACGAAGAAACCTCTCAGTTTCTGAAACAACGGTCCAAGTGTGAAAACACCCTTATTCAAGACAAGTTGCAAGCAGAGCTTAGGCTGATAGTCAACTATCTGTCTGTGTTTGACTAATAACAATCAGAACTACTGCAGTGAATTCAGGTGATGTGACATGCTCCAGATCTTTTCTCACTGGCGTTGTTATGGATACATTGCATGGGTCAAAATTATACATTTCTCTTTTATTACAAAAACTCTTTGGATACTCAGTCAAGATCATGTTCCATAAAGATAATTTGTATCTCCGTAAATATATCAAAACTTAATTTTTGATTACTAATATGCATTTTCCCAATATTTTGATTTCTTTGAACCCTTAGATTCCAGATTTTCAAATAGCTGCATTGCAGTCAATATTGTCATGATTGTCATTGTCAGATCTATTTAGCTTCAGTTTCACATAAATCTCAAGTTTTGTGGTCCAGGGTCACAAATATGATCCAAATGGCTTGTCTCTTCACGTGATACACTCTTAAAAATATAGGTGCTTCAAAAGGTTCTTCACAGCAATGCCTTAGATGATCCATTTTTCTTTAAAAAAAGAATTATTTTCTTTTATTAATTATTAATTATTCTAATAATTAATTATTCTTTAAATAATTATTTTTCTTACCTTTCTATAATCTGAAGAACTTTATTTTACCACAAAGATCCTTTTGTAAAACAAAGGTCCCTCTGATGTTAAAGGGTGTTTATGGAAGCATTTAGACACAAACGTTATTTTATGGCATTGTGAAGCACCTTTATTTCTAAGAGTGAGAGCCTCACTTTCTATAATTTGTCACTCTCTAATCATCTGCGTTACAAGAAATGTAAACTGCATCCAAATAGACTATAGACACAACTGTGTATTAATATTATCATTATTAGTACACATTATATTTTTGTTACTTTTTTCCTCTCTCTTTGTCATATAGGCTATTTAAAGGCTGTGGAAAATGACACTACGCATTCATGTTTATTCATATCTGTCTTTGGTTTCAGTACATTCCTTTTGTTGTCTGCGTTGTTCATTTATTTTCCTGTACGTGTTTATGTATATTTATGTATGTGTCTTGTATAATGTATTAAAGGCAAAAAATTAACAATAAATTAGCTATTTAGGCCACTACAGAGATGACACACAGAACACTATTAGTAAACATAAAACCACCTCACTACTTGCATTCATCCAGCATGAAGATCCGAGCCTGAATCAGATGAAGTGACAGGAGTGTTTAGAGACGAGAGCACCGGTTTGATGTCTCCAGAGATGCAGGGACAGACAGACAGAGACAGACAGAGGCCTGGGATTCCCCGCACGTGTCTCCCTCTCTCTGTGGGGTCAGCTTTAAAGCAATAAACATGTCAACATAAGCAGCATATGCCTGAGTAGGCTGAGAGACAGAGATGTGTGTGTGTGTTTAGTAGTGAAAGGTGTAAAAACCTCTGACTCACAGAGACGGACCCATGCACGGCTGCTCCTGCGCTGAACTGCTGTGGAGAACTGAGTTCGCTCGCCGTCCAGAAGAAAGAGAGAGAGCAGCGAAATGCAGTTTCTGAGTCAGAGCTGGAGATGTGATAAAAGCCCTGCTTGTTCCTGAGTAACAGCACTCACGGGCCACCGCCGGACCGCACACGGGAGCCACCGCATGACCCTTCCAAGCACACACACACACAAGCACTCAATCACACACACACGCAATCAATTAATTAAACACACACATGTTGTGTTTCCATGTTTTTGGGGGACTCCATAGGCGTAATGGTTTTTATACTGTACAGACCATGTATTCTGTATTCTTAGATTTTCAAAAATATTTATTATGTATGTTTTATAAGCTTGTTTTATCATGGGGAACTACAAAATGTCCCCACAAGGTCAACATTTACTGGTATTCCTATACTTGTGGGAACATTTGGTCCCCATAACGTGATAAATACCAGGTGCACTCACACACACAGAGGATACCGGTGAATTATCTCAGCCGATTAGCATGCTACTCTCCAAACACTCAATCACGAAGACTGTTTTCTGAAGAGCATCTACTCTTACTGTTTCTGCAGTATTTAATACACACAGAGTGCACAAATGTTCTGATACATTCAATGAATGTATATAATATAAATATATATAAAATACATCATTTTTAATTTATATATTATTTAACGTTTACATTGAATGGTTCAGTTCTTAACAAAATAAAATGAAATATAAAATGTATATATGACACTCTTGAAACTGAAGTCTTTTAATCATGGAGTGAGAGTGTCCAGCATGTCAATGTTTCTCCTCTAGAGTTACAGAAGATGTCCCAACAATGTCTAAAACTCTGCTCAAAAGTCCTAAATAAAAAGTATATATGCAGTATTGAATTGAGTTTCAGTGCTAGTCAAGGTTATTAGTAACTTAAACTAAAACTACAAAGATCATTTTGCTAATTAAAATAAAGCTAAACCCAAATGAAAAAAAAATAAATACTAGATTTAAAAAAAATATATGCCAAAATAAAATGCACTGGTGCAGAGGCTCACACTCACACACTCACATGCATCACTCTCTCTTCAAAACATGTATCTCTGGCCTGCGCTGTCAAACTTTTAGCACCTGTCTTCCTGCGGCCCTGGCCGGTCGATGGCTCCGCCGTACCGCAAGGAGAGAGAGGCGAGAAATGGGTCACCGGCGGGCCGTGATCAGACCCAGCCCAGGGTCAGCCAGAGGTCAGCAGCAGTGAAGTGGCCACGACTAACTCCAAACCAGGCCGGACAGAGAGCGAGCTGCTTGAAGACATTCACGTACAGTCTGTCTCCTGCGTGAGGTTACTCTGAGGACTCATCCATGTGTTTGTTAATGTTATTATGTGGCGCCCGACGGCCCCAGTTCCCTTGGATGACTACAGGAGATCAGATCGAGCCAAAACCCACAGAATATTCAATCCGCAATCTGCATTTGTGCATACGGCTGCTGCCACGCACATCTAATCCACAGCGTTATTGTTTCTGTCGTCTCAGAGAGACTCGCACAGCTGGAATTCAGAAATATAATGCAATTCCACACACCAAATCAAATGCAAACACCAAAATTTCTCAATTTATTTTGGGAAGCCTTGGGTTAGTTCAGCCAAAAATGACATTTCGGTCGTTATTTACATGCAAAACCAACGTGTGCCTTGAAAAGATGTAAACAGCCATTTGTGTTGTGTGTTCTTAGCAGCATCTATATACATTTATTCCAGACAGTTTGCGCTTCTGTTTGAATCAGTGCATAAATGCATATTTTGGTTATTTATACGTTTATACCTTTCTATGTTACATTAGACCTTTTAACTTATAGTCAACTGGCAGAAAACCAGAGAATCTGGACCAATCACAATACAGAAACATCACTGGACCCAAAATAATAATGCTAAAAAAATATATATTCATTCATTCAAATGTTATGATATTTGGGGAAAAGATTGGGTGAAATAGAAACCGGACCAGGTCGGGTGGACTAAACGGTGTCATGCACAGATCAAAGAACAGGTAAAAATCAATTGCTGACCAAAATGCCGTTTTAAACCATTATCACCACATGGACAAGAAACAGACACATCTTCTTCTCTACATAAGAAAAATGTCATAGTGAGTGCATGGTGACAAAACTCACATTATTTATTTGTGATTTCATGACCGGCCAGTATGAAACATACAATATTGGGTGAAATCACAGCAGTCTGATGTATTACAGGACATGTGCCAAATGCCATGTAACACAAAAGTCATCGTTTACTCACTGTCATGTCATTACAGACCAGTGTGACTTTCTTTCTTCTGTGGAAAAACATAAACAAACCAAAAAAACCCTTAGAAATTTGTTTTGCTTCACTTTTAGAAAGATAGCAGAGCAAACCTTGCAGTGGTGTCATGTCAAGTTGTTATTTATTCTCCATCATGTTGTTGCAAACCAGCATGCATTTTATGCAAGTTATTTTAATGACTTTGGACCTCACTGGCTTTCACTGTATCTTCTTTTGAGTTGCACAGAAGAAGCTCAAACGGGTTTAGAATCAGTTTACAATGGTTTATTTACTGCAGGATGATGTTACGAGCATTGACCTTTTTACCAGACAGGGTGAAACAGAGAGACTCAGCTTAACTAAAACTCACTGACTTTCACTGTATTGACAAAAACATTTCTGTTTTACAGTCTTGAAGACTCTTTATGAATTACCTCACAGTTAGGTATCAAAAGGACAAAAGCGGGTAAAACAGAGGCTGGACCAAATCAGCTGGACAAAAATTCACATAAAGCGTGTGATAACTTTCACAGCATGTTCTTTTGATTTGCACAGAAGCTCCAGATACAGGCTTGGAGCGAGTAAAGGATGACAGAACAGATACTGATTTATAAGGTGAGGAATCTTTTTACGTATTGTTCGATTTTCTGTCCCACAGAAGAAGCTCATGCAGATTTGTAGCGAGTAAATAACGGCAGCGCTCTCGTTTTTGGCTGAGCTCTCCCTTCCAGCATTGATTTGTTTGCGGTTTGTGTTACGAGAAGTTGGGGAACATTTGAGGGTCACTTAACGTTACTGAATATTCACCCGAAAAGCTCTGACAGCAAACAGGCATCCGATACTCAAGGAAAGCGCTGACATCCATCTCTTTAAAGAGCCACTGTCAGCAGATGCCACGGGCCTGGGTGTGCTTCATGTGCGAAATAAATCCCCATAACGCAGATGAGAGCGCAGACAAGCGCAGGTGAAAGCAGACGGGAGCGCAGACGAGCCGCCCTAATGGCCGCGTTTCTCAGCTCGCCTCCCGCCGCGGCTCTCAGCGCCAGGATCCTCTAATGAGACGTACGGCGTTAATCCTGTCCACGGCGTTCATGAATCTCACGCCGATCACATCATAAAGCAGGAATGCGCCGCTTTCATGTGGGTCCGCCGCTGATGGACTCTGACAACAATATGGCAGTACTTCCTGACCTCTGGCCGCCGGGGGTCACATGGCTTTTATGGGTGGTCACGCTACATGGTGAACAGGTCAGAACGGGAGCGGGTTTACGAGGAAACGTAAACTTTGGGCTCAGTTGGAATGAATCTATGCATATGTGCTGTAATTCAACTTTAGCACATATGCATAGGGTCTTGAGGTTCAGTGTTGACTAGGGATCCTGAAGGAGCTATATATTGATAGCGAAGAAAGTATCGATACTCAAATAAAACATTTTAACACTCAAGGCCCGTTCACTATGAAGATAACAATAAAGACAAAAATCATTCCCGATATTAAAGAAAAGACACAATATCGTTGGAATCACTTTCAGAAAGATTTTTTCCAGCTGATGAACGCTACAAATACTGACATCCAATCAGAATCCATCCTTCTATAAAGAGCTTGAGTATTTAAAGCGGCAGACGTGTGTGCTTTGAATAAACAGACAATATTGTGGTGTGGACGCTTATTACTTTAACGCTAAATTCATTATCTTTATAATTATCATTGTGAAATGGGCTTTTTGTGCGTTTTATTTACCAGTTATTTCATCTATTTAACAAAAAAAGTTGAATGCATACAACATGAACAGGAAGAAAGGTCAACTTTGGGCTCAGTTTGAATAAATCTATTTAAACACTAGGACTCCACTTTTAGACATGCACTTGCAAACTACTTTATATGCACACTTTAGGCCACTCCATAGACCACAATGCAACATGATTGTGACGTCATTCACAGATTGCGTTTAATTTATCCCCACCCCAGACAACTCTCTAATATATACACTTTTTTCCATTTATAACAGCCCAAGAATACCTATAGACTGCTGCACCAAACAAAAAATCTAATGCATACAATATGCATTGAATTGGATGAAAAACCTATGTTAGCAAATAATCACACGAAGGATAGAAATCTGAAGAATAGAATTTGAAGTTTTGAAAAGCTACATTTCTCCCGTCGCTAGCATGGAGAGATGGATAGCCTCTTCAAAAACCCGTCCATGATCCTCACGACTCAAAGAGCTGCGTTTTCAGTTTTCTAGAGTTTTGTGCTGTGAAATATAGCAGTGCTAACTAATGGAACAGATGACCAGGGTTATTAGAGTTAACTAAAACTGAAGAAGCTTAAACTATATACGGTAGAAATAAAATTATTAAAAAATAAAAATTTAAGTGTTCTTTTTTTTTACTTATTAGAAAAAGGGTTTAGTTAGTTTTTTTCCATTTTTGTTTAGTTTAGTTTAACTTTAGTTTACATCAGTCAGGCGGATTCTTTTAACTAAAATAAAAAATTTTCAACCTGATTACAATTTCTTTGTATAGTTCTGTTTGAAAAGGAGTTAGTTCAGGTAGCTAGCTTGAAACCAGTTGGGGGCTGTCGGTAAGAACAGATGTCCAGTCTAGTC